>OX393579.1:30588235-30880556 GCA_947652605.1 Elmis aenea | reverse complement strand
TTTCTCTTTTTGCTTCCAATCTTTCATCACACTATAATCACGTCAACTTAATTGTTAAAATATTCACCAACATTCACAATATTTTTAATACTTTTATTTAAATAAAAAATATAATACAAACACAAAGTATAACAACAAAGCATCAATTTACAGTTAATTCTGCCTGCGATTATGATTTAAATATGCAGAAATGTTAGCTTCGGTATAATCTAAGATTTTTCGTTGACATTGTCTTATATATTGTTGTTGTTTATGATATATTTTTAAACATCCTTTTATTGCGATAAATGTGAGTCCTCCCAACACTGTTTTATGGAAATTAGACTTAACGGAATCAAAAAATAATTTCCCAAACATATTTGCTATAGTTGGCATTAACAAAGCACCACAAAGAACTCTTGTTGCGGAGATTGGATCTGATAATGGAGGAATATCACTCTCCGTTCGTGACATATGTGGACTTACATCAAGCCTATAAAAAAAAATATTATTCATACATTAGTAATAAAAGTATTTGATTTATTTGCATGTCTGCCCTACATTACTTGTGCGAATTTCACTGTCTTTATACGCAGTGTTTTATGTGTATATGCAGATATGGGAAAAAAACTTTAGTATTTTCATAAATATTTTATCAATTTGTTCATTATTTTATATAATACTTCAATATTTAATTATTAAAATATTGTATAAATATTCTGAATATATTTAAATATAAATATAAACTATATATTCAGTATTTAAATTTAACAAAGTATTTCAATACATATTTGGAAATGTTTAACTACTCCTGACTATTGGAAACACTAAAAATATTAAAAACCTGTGCATAAAAATGAAAAAGCAATAGCTGGAATAAATTGAATTTAAAACTAGATAAAACAAAAACAAACTTTAGATCATCAATGAAAAGTTTAATGAAATAAAATTATGAATTTCAGTTATATAATGGGTTGTTGCATAATTTCGTGCGGTTTTTTTAGATTCAAAATTGCGCACTTTAAATTAAATTTTTTGGTAATTTGTTTTGTGCTATTCGACGGAGAACGTTTTTCTTTACAAGTTGGCATTTTCGTTTTTTTCATATCATTTGTTTATTTTTATTATACAACTGTCAAAATGGAGTGTCAGGTTGACAAAAATGGAGCATTTCCGACACCTCTTTCTTTTCACGTATAATCAAGGTTTTAAAGCTGCTAAAGCTGCTCGCGATATTTGTGTTGTGTACGGCGATGATGAAGAACGGCTCAAAAATGGGTTTCGCCTTTCAAAAACGGTCCAGCTTATCCACGAAAATTCGTGTCAAAAAACAAGAGAATTGGCCGAGCAGATGGATTGTGACCATTCAACGGTAGCTCGCCACTTGCAATCAATGGGTAAGGTCCAAAAACTCGGGGCATGGGTACCACATGTTTTGAGCCAAAACAACAAAAATTAACGTTCCATGATTGCCACGCCAATTTGCTCGCCTGTCATCGACCAACACACGGCCATAAGCAACGCTTTCTGTATCGCATACTGGTTCAATCGCTCTTCGTCAAACTGAGAGGGTCGGCTGGTATGAGTTTGGTCCCGGAGACCGAAATCTCCGTTTTTGAAACGCGAAAACCATTTTTGAGCCGTTCTTTCAGATATGGCATCATCGCTGTACACAACACAAATATCGCGAGCAGCTTTAGCAGCTTTAAAACCTTGATTATACGCGAAAAGAAGGAGGTGTCGGAAATACTCATTTTTGTCAACCTGACACTCCATTTTGACAGTTGTATAATAAAAATAAACAAATGATATGAAAAAAACGAAAATGCCAACTTGTAAAGAAAAACATTCTCCGTCGAATAGCACATAACAAATTACAAAAAAACTTAATTTAAAGTGCGCAATTTTGAATCTAAAAAAACCGCACGAAATTATGCAACAACCCAATAATTATGTTCAGTTTTGAGTCCATGTAAAAGATATTTTTGACGTATTTGTTCATTTGAATTCAAATATAGAAAAGAAAGGTTTTTCAATGCCCCCTTTATGCTTATTTTATAATATTACAATAGGCACCATTACGACTTTCAGCCTCAGGCACCGTAAGACTTCACTACGACCTTACGAATTGAAACAAACACAAGATGAACTTGCATATTCCACACTTTTCCAGAAATATTAAGATCATTAAAAAGTATTTTAAATAACAAATAATATTCAAATATTGGAAAATATCAAAATGATTGGTATTATTTAAATACTTTTTTTTAAATTTTAAATGCTGTTTATTTCAATCGTAAATAATTAATTTTTAAATAATAAATATTATTTTAAAAAGATTACAAGTATTGTTTTTTCAAAAATATAAATAAACTAAATTAAATAAAGGCATCAAAATTTTCAATAATAACCAGCTTTGATTATATGCGTAATACAGTTTACACATACAAGTAAAATCACTAAATATAAATATTCAGTATCATTCAAAAATTCAACAAATGGAAAAAAATTTATTATCAATTTATCAGAAAATTTTATTCATAATAAAAGATAGTGACTAACATGAAGCACCATATATTTTACATATTTGATAAAAAAAGGTCAGTCATTATACACTTATACAGGGTCATTTAAAAAGTTTGCAACAAATGGAAAGGTTTTGTGTTATCAATTTATATGAAAATTTTCTTCTTGATTAAAGTTTGTGCATAGCCTACAACTAATTTCATGATGAAAAAAAGTTCAATAAAAATTTAAATGACACTGGATTTAAGTGATTTTAGACATATTCGCAGGAGCAGGGTCCATATTTTTAAGAGTCACAAAAAAATATGTTTGGAATTTAAAAAAAGACTAAATATGAAATTTTATGTTGAATTTCTAAATTTTGTTTCATTTTAACATTAGTTTTAGGCTATGCCCAAACTTTTATCAAGAATCAAATTTTCTGATAAATCAATAATACAAAACCTTTCCACTTGTTGTGAACTTTTTGAATTACCCTGTATAATGACTGTCCTTTTTATCAAATATGTAATATATATTATAATATTTCAGGTTAGTCAAACGAAACATCGAGTAGTTTTTTGTTTACAAATCAAGAATAATTTTGACTTAGATCATATTGTGATGAGCAACGAATTTACATCAAAAATTGATTTTTTATATTGTTTACGATGTTTTTTAAATTTATTTATCGATTTTTAGCTTAAACTTAAGAACAGAATATTAAGCTATTTAATTAAATAAAAACTGTTTTTAAAATTAATGTCATTAAAACCATTGGCTCTGAAATTTATTGGAATTACTTTTATAATTTTTATAGCATTATTAAGATTATTATTCTTGAATTCAAACAACCAACATTTTTTAAACTCGTTATGCTCTACAAAACTATCATTCATTGAGCTACTCATGAGTCATGACAGTTTAAAATGTTTAGTGACGGGAAAAACAGTAAAGCTTTGTAATTAACAAAGTTCAATAAAATCGTTTTCAATATTTTATTTCTTGCTTTTTGAATATAATAAGTTTATGAACACAATTAAACTGCTAAAAGCTATTTTGTGGATTTAATCGACACTCCTTCCTCCAGTTAATTTGCTAAATGAAGTTTTATTGTAACCACATTTATACTGATCTCTTTTAAATAAAATTAGAACACTGAATTTTAATGACTTGAAATATTGATTAAAAACAAACTTTCAAGCATCTTTTATATAGGGTGTTTCATAATTGAATGCTGATCCTTAGGGGTATTATTCCTTGGATGATTTTAAGAAAAAAAGTTCATATCAATGTAGGTCCGCAACCGCCGTACTTTTGAGATACAGGGTGTTAAAAGTTGAAAAAAATATCGGTTTTTTCGTAATACGAGGGAAAGTCAGTAAGTAGGTCACAAACTGCTGTAGGAAAGCTGAAAATAGGAGTGAGTTGTTTCCCTATCTGTCATTAGGTGTCACCACAATCCAGCTTTATAATTCTCAAGCGACAGTTGCTGTGCGCGAACACAGGCAGTGTCAAAATGGCGATCGTGCTCGAAGAGTGTACTGTGGAAGAGCAACGTGCTGTTGTGCGTTTTTTCTGGGCAAAAGGACTTTCTGCAAAAGATATCCATAAGGATATGTCTCCTGTTTACGGTGAAAAGTGTTTGTCACGTAAAGCCGTGTATAACTGGGTCGAGAAATTCTCTCAAGGGCGCTCAAAAATTGTTGACGATCAGCGAAGTGGCCGCCCCGTTCAGAACACTTTTATGCAGCAGGCATTGGGGCATTGATAAAGCGATGGGATAAGTGTATTAATGTAGATGGAGACTTTGTTGAAAAATAAAACTTGTTTTTGGCTAACTATTTCTCTAATTATTTTTATAATAGCTTTTTGTGACCTACTTACTGACTTTCCCTCGTATCTTTGATACCGCTTTAGATATTTTTTTGAATTTTAGTAGGTACTACTAACTAGGCATCAAAACACATTTTTTTCAGATTTTTTTTTTTTTTTTAATTTCTAACAATGGCGTCCGTACTGACATGTCCTTGAATATTTTTAATGAAAAAAATGATACGCCAGTTTTTTTTTTCAAAATAAATGTCATTTTTATAATTTTACTTCATCTCTTAGTAAAAATGGCCTCTTGACTTTTTTTTGTCCGACGAACGGTTTTCGACTAAACTTTTAACACCCTGTATCTCAAAAATACGGCGGTTGCGGACCTACATTGATATGAACTTTTTTTCTTAAAATCATCCAAGGAATAATACCCCTAAGGATCAGCATTCAATTATGAAACACCCTGTATATGGGTTACAATTCCTTTAATAAGCATTTTGAGACATGAGAAATAATAAATTGATTTTTTGATGTGAACACTGAACACAATTAACCGCTTGAAGTTTGTTAAAAATATAATATAAAACAATCTGTCTATCTTAATTACACTTTGCAAAACATGGAAAACATCATTATTTTATAGAAAAACTATCAGCAGCTAGTCTTGTACATGCTGAGCAATTTAAAATAAATATAAACATTTACTAAAAACTAAATGTACAGGATGCAACACTTAATTCAAGCTACTATCGGGATGTTGCTCAATGTTGGAGCTAGCAATTTAATGAAATTTGTGAAGTTATAAATAACAGAGCTTCATTTGTAGCAATATTCAAAAGCTTTGGAAAATACAAAGTTAAAACAAAAAAATAATGTTTTGTATATTAATCGGAGAGTCGAAGCGAATTTATTTTTGCGGTTTACAGTTACTTCCGAGTAAATGTTTTCAGTTCCAGTTTCAGTTTGGCTAACAATTTCGGTTCAGTTCCGGTTTCGGTTCAAATAATGATCTGCGCCGTTTTTCCCTAGTGAAAAAAAACTTCTTCCATGACTTTTAATGTGTTTAATTTGTGGCGACAAAAAAATCTGTTTATAAAAAGTATTTAAAAGACCTCGAATAAATTCAATGAAGCCACCTCGGCATTCATATATTTCAATGGGGGCGTTACACCAGATTTTGCTTTTCTTTTAGACAGATGATGGAACTCATAACAGAATATTTGTATTTCAGACAATAACCAGCCCCCAACAATTCAGCCGATTGTCCGTCTGCAACACTAGCATTTGGCATCATTGCGCTAAATCAGTGCTCCCAAATATGAAAATTTTTGTTTCTTTGTTAAAAATATTGAATTATAAACCATAAAATAGCAACCTTTTTTAAACCTAAATAAACAGTATTTTTCTTCGTTCCGACCAAAATTAACCGTAATAAAATTTCTCTCCGGTTCCGGTTTGTTTTTAGTTTCTGCATTTTTCATTCCGGTTTCGTTACTGTTAAAAATTCCAGTTAATTTCAATTTTCGTTCAACTCTCTGCTATTAATATTATTTCTAGATAAAAAATAAAAATTTTAATGTTTGGACTTTGGCATAATTTTATACATCCATTAAGTGGCAGGATTAGTTTTTCTTATCCCATACTTAGTTATGAGGATAGAGCAGTCAACTTTACAAATGACCTCTGCATTTTTCAAAATATTTTAATATCACAACAAATTGTGCTTATTATATGCAACTTTTTTGCTAATTAAATGAAACCTCTCCCTTTATATTAAGTGAGTTCGGAAAGGTAGCTCTTGTTGCTCAGTTTTGCACTCATTCACCAAAGCACTCGAGATGCAACAATGGAGGTAAAAAAGTGCAGCTCCAAGAGTTGGGAATGTTTACGTTTGTTTGAATTATTTAAATTACTAACGTTTCAAACAAATTATATTGTTTAATATAAAATTACACACAAAATGTTCCGTAAAGACAAGCTACAGTGACTTTAAAAAAGAAGGAAATCCTATGATCGAAAATAATTCTCTATCATTAATATTAACTGATTTGTCAACATACACTACACTAAAATATTCTGAATGCTTCATGTTGCCTTTGAACATTCTAGAAATCACGTGATTAAACCTTCGCCCTGCTCTCTCCTACTCCAGCTCTTGGAGCTGCTTTCCAAACGCAACTATTAAGTAAGTGGTGCATCCTGGACATATTATCAATAACTACTACTAAAACATACCTGAATGGTAAAATATATTTAATAAGAGGTACCCTAGATAAATGCTTTCTCATAAAACTTAACACAGCA
The DNA here is from genome assembly GCA_947652605.1 of Elmis aenea. Lineage (NCBI taxonomy): Eukaryota > Metazoa > Arthropoda > Insecta > Coleoptera > Elmidae > Elmis > Elmis aenea. Next base: position 30,873,944 of record OX393579.1, on the reverse strand, counting down.
TCTTCCCATCGCACCATTTTACCAACAACTAAAGCTATTGGAATGGCTGGTAAACCAATTAATAAAACTAAAGGATCCGCCTGCTCCATTACAGCTAAACCCTCTTTTTGTCCGACAACCTACAATTAAAAACATGATGCAAGTGGGTCTTGTACCAAAGAGTGCAATAGCAAATCATCTTTTCAAGTAAAGTTTATGCAGTGGTCAATGAGTTTTTGTTTTATTGCTTCAGCTAAACTGTTAAAATTATAGAATAGAAATTTTATCTGTAGCCATCAAAACAGAAAGGAAGAGCACATTACTGATACACGTGCAGTAAAGCTATTAAAAGTATTGCAAATTAAATTATTAATTCCAAACTGATATTTAACTTTGCCTAATAAATTATTCAAACAATTTCCCTCACAATTTGCGAGGTTTAAATCACAATTAAATGTCCATCTTATCTTAAAATTAATCGATAATGTATTTGAATGAACAACCAAGATTAAATTTCTCGTACATATGAAATAGGTTTTGTCTATGAAAACCACTTTTTTATTTGTTTTATATTTTAATGATTACACTGAACGAACTTTACCTAAAACCTTTTTGATTACATTTACAAATTAAAGATCATTTGAGAATCAGAAACTTATGTTTGTCAACCAATTACAAGTCATGCCTTATTTATTTAATTCATTTAATAATACAAATGAGAGCTACCGACCAAAAGTCAAAAATCTCGAAATTGGTCTAGCATTTCGACGAGAGGTTTTTCATATAAAAATAAGTAATTTTTACTAATTTACACATCATACCTGCATTACTGTAATTGCTCCATATGTTACCGCACACCAATATATAGCACCCACAACTATACCAGCTGCTAAAAATGGACACCCCTTATAAATAAAACTATCTACTGTGTCAAGAAATAAAACTAGTATTCCCATATTTGGAAAAACAATAATATATTCCGTTTGACATTGTGGACAAGACACTTTTCCTATATTTCCTCCTTTTTGTTTTTCATCTACCCATCTTTGTAAACAAGCCTGGTGTACCTAACAAGCGAATCCAAAAATTTCGATGATGTAAAAAACAAATGTATCGTGCAATCATACCCATTTTGTTGTTCCTCTGCAATTACACGGTTGGACCCACGCTGCTTCAGCGTCATCCTCTTCTGTAGCAAAGCAAACCCAGCAATAACGTAACGATTCTTTACTTTTCACAGGATTTATTTTAGAATTTGTAGATTCTGTGTTGTGAGCACCTTGACCATCACTGTCCATATTATACAGCAAATAAAATGTTTTATAACTTCAGCTTAATGCTTTAATTACTTTCCTTCGTGAAATATGGAAGATATGACACCTGTTGGTTAAGATTTCATGACGATTATTGCGTAGCATGGAAATTCTGAACAGTGAATTTTTTGTTGATCGCCAAACTGTCAAAAATCAGTGCTGAAAACAACATGTTGAATAAAAGCAAATAAACTGTTGGGGATGGCCGGCAGTACATTATATCAGCGTTTCTCAAACATTTTTTAATAGCGAATTGGTATTTTCTATAATCATAATATTTTTGCGCGGCCTACCCTAGAACCCTAGATATAATAGAATATGATTTACAGGCAACAACAATAATCATTACACTCTGGTAAAATAAAAATTCGTGGATACCAATAAAGGAAATTTAAAAAAATTGCTTAAAATTTTTTGACTTGTGGAAGAAAATAAACAAAATAAAGAATTTAAAAGAAGAGATAATTTTTTACATGTTAATGTGAGTGATGATATTATTTGCCATCACATGTAAATCAGGAGGGAAAAAAGTTGATTTTAGCCGTAAGTTAGGCTTAACATCATCTATTTCTAGTTATTTGAAAGAAAACCAGCAAGTTTTGCACATTTGAGTTGTAACAAAAGGCATTAAAAATCATACTGCTTTCTCACAAAAATTATGATATCCTTCTTAACAACTTAACCAAAAATTAATTAGGGAGACTTTCTCAAATTTTTGTTTCAGGACATAAAAGTTTTAACAAATTATCTACTTCTAGTTAATTTAACTGTAATAATTCTTTATTTTCTAATTGGACACTAAATGGATATTTAAATTTTTTATTAACCCCAAGGGATGTCCCTAAATTTATCCTGAAAGTGTGTCCAATTGTAAATTAATTTCGGAGTGATTTTAAATTTTTTTTTAGGACACACTGTTTCTGTGTTTCTACAAAGTAAATACACTCAACGGCACAATTAACCGCCTACCTCTAAAATTCGAGATATTTGCCAGTTTAATTTTTTATGACTTTTAATATTAATTATAATCAATTAAAAACTAAATTAGGAATTGGAAAACAAAAACGAATTACAAAATTTGAATGTGTTTTTGTGTTTTTTTTATCACAAAAGTAAACATTTTACGAGAAGGTCCTTAGTTGCAAACAGTACCTGAGCTCTACAATTACACACCACAGACGGCATGTTAATTGTTTTTCAAAATTTTAATAACTTGTATTGCCTCCACGTGCTCTGATGACTTGCTGGAGGCAATTAGGAAGACCATCGATGATATCCTGAATCCTGGATGTCTGTTTGCGCTAAGTTGTGCCATTCCTCTTGAGCCGCTATCCCGCTATCCGTAACTCTTGCAATGTTGTTGGTACATGTATTCGACTACGACTTTTTATGCGCCTCTTTAGATTGTCCCATACATCTATATACAGGGTGTCCCCGTTATCACCGCGAATATTTTAAGTGTTGATAGAGGACCTTTTTCTAAGAAAAAATTTCAAGTAAAATTTTTTCCTAAAATCAAATGTTAAGCTGATATCAACACTTACTTGATTTTTTTACACTTCTGCATTTATAAGACTCTGTAGCCGAAAATATCAATTTTATCGTAAAATACCTTAAGGCTTTTTAATAGAGCATGAAATTCTCTACAAAATTAGTTTTATTTATTTTTTGTCTACAGGCAATGGTTTGAGAGATATAAAGCAGTTTGTACAAAAAAATGTAAAAAATTTACAAAATTTAATTGTTTCTTAGACTTTGCAACCGCTGTATCTTTAAAACGAAAGGTTGTACAAAAAAACCGACGGCCCATTCTGGATAGCAAATTTTATGGTCTACAACTTTGGTCTAGTGAAATGTTTTGAAAATCAGACCGATTTTCCGGAAAAGCTGAAAATAAGGAATAGAGTGCAAAAACAAAATTTCCTACAAATATTGTTTTGTATTTAAAATGCTTTTAAAGAGAGTGCGATTACGTAATTGAATGATGGAGGTCATTTTGAACACTTATTGAAGTAATTTTGTGGTTACATGTTAATTTTATTGCGTCCAGATGGATTTGCATTGTTTTGCATTTTATCGTTTTCGAAAAACAAAAACTCCCGGTAATTATGATATTTTGTATTTAAAAATGCCATAGCATCGGCAACATTCATAAAATTATGTATCTCATCAGTTTCAAAGCTTTTTATGAAGTTTGAAATTCTTCAGAAAACCACCCCTTAGATATCATTTTTTTTAAGGAGCTAACGAACAAATTTAACAAAAACTTGTAAAATTGCATATAAATAAGTTATGTATATTTTTAAAAACGCCGCATCTTTTTAACGAAACGTCGTAGAGCAAAACGGATGCCTATTGCGGATAAGGCATTTAACGGACTACAACTTCGGTAAATATATTGTTCAATAAAACTAAATGTATCATAGAAATGTCTATAATAGTGAAAAGGTGAAAAAAAAAACAATAAAATGCAAAACAATGCAAATCCATCTGGACGCAATACAATTAACATGTAACCACAAAATTACTTCAATAAGTGTTCAAAATGACCTCCATCATTTTCAATCACGTAATCGCACTCTCTTTAAAAGCATTTTTAAATACAAAACAATATTTGTAGGAAATTTTGTTTTTGCACTCTATTCCTTATTTTCAGCTTTTCCGGAAAATCGGTTTGATTTTCAAAAAATTTCACTAGACTAAAGTTATAGCCCATAAAATTTGCTATCCGGAATGGGCCGTCGGTTTTTTTTGTACAACCTTTCGTTTTAAAGATACAGCGGTTGCAAAGTCTAAGAAACAATTAAATTTTGTAAATTTTTTACATTTTTTTGTACAAACTGCTTTATAACTCTCAAACCATTGCCTGTAGACAAAAAAAAATTAAACAAATTTTGTAGAGAATTATATGCTCTATTAAAAAGCTTTAAGGTATTTTACGATAAAATTGATATTTTCGGCTACAGAGTCTTATAAATGCAGAAGTGTAAAAAAATCAAGTAAGTGTTGATATCAGCTTAACATTTGATTTTAGGAAAAAATTTTACTGGAAATTTTTTCTTAGAAAAAGATCCTCTATCACCACTTAAAATATTCGCGGTGATAACGGGGACACCCTGTATATATTTAAAGAGCTTGTTTGTTTGTTTGTTCGCTATACAATCCTAGGTCCGTTGACCGATCGGGACCAAATTTGGCACAGTTACTATTTAGGACCTGACGGATCAAACGCCGTATAAAGAACGGCCGGAAACGTCCGCCGAGCGCGAGCGCGGAGCGCGAGTAGTCTGTAATTGAACGTTCGGGAACGTCCGCCGGGCGCGAGTAGTCTGTGATTGATAAAAGAGAATTGTAATCACCCGTGCAACGCCGGGTAAATCGCCTAGTGTTCTATAGAATAATTGAGGTCGGGACTCCGTGCAACGCCGGGTAAATCGCCTAGTGTTCTATAGAATTGAGGTCGGGACTCCGTGCAGGCTAGTCCAATCTTTGGAAGCCCACAGCATCCAAGTTATCGGAAACTATTCTGGCTACGTGTGGCCGCGCGTTATCGTGCATTAATTGGAAATCTTCACCAATAAATGGCCCAAATTGCATGACATGCTCTTCTAAGATGTCGCAAGTACCGGAGACCTGTCAATCCATCACGTTCGAATACCACTAAGTCAGTGCGAGCCTCGTACGATATGCCGCCCCAAACCATTACCGACCCACCATGGTAACTCGCCGTTTCGACCATTATACAGCGTGCAAATCATTCATTTGGGCGTCTGTACACTCGCTGTCGTCTTTCTGGTGCTGGTCCTCTTAAACAAGTTCTTGACTCGTCCAAGAAAAGAACGTTCTTCTATTGGTTCACAGACCATTGCACGAAGTCGAGCTCTCTGGTGCTACGGGAGCAATTCTGGACCTCGAGCTGGTCTAAAAGCTGTTAAATTTGTTTCCGTCAACCTTCTTCTTACAGTTCTTTCACTAATGCTGACCCTCGAACTTCATACAGTTGGTTACGGGCATGTGTTGCAGTAATGAAGCGATTTCTTTACACCATACTTGTCATAAATCTATCGTCTTGAGCAGATGTGCACCTCTGGCGACCTTGATCTCGTCTTTGGGTATGCAAGCCGGTCTCCCGGTAGCGTCTAATGGCAGCTCGTAATGTTGTACGGGTACGGGGCACCCCCAGCCCCAGCATCCGAGCCGCGTAACGTTGACTCTGGCGATTGTCTACCAACGCGACAGATCTAGCTACAATAGCCGCATCGATAGGCATTATTTGTTGTCGTTATGATAATTAAACATAATAGGAATGAATAGCAAACACAAATGTAATACTCAACTTGAACTAAACAATAGCAATTACGAACAAAGGAACTCAAAAGATTACGGCTCCTCCCTCATTCAACGCTAAATAGGAAAAAACGGATTTTAACAAAATCCAGGTATACAATTAAGTAGGTACCCACCTTTTTGTAATTCGTTTGTGTTTTTAATTAACCATAATTAATATTAAAAGTAAGAAAAAATTAAACTGGCAAATATCTCGAATTTTAGAAGTGGGCGGTTAATTGTGTTGAGCTGTTGAGTGTATTTTAGTTGTTGCAGGGCCGGTCATCTATATGTCGGGGCCCCGGTGCATAAATTTGTTTTGGGGCCCCTATAAAAATTTTATTTGGAAATTTTTTACATTGAATTAATAAAGTTTGAATTATCAGATATATACGTTCCTATATCCAATATTTCGGGTTTGTATTTACTGCAGTGCATAATAAGTTTATTAACAACAATAAGTTTTTATTAAAACACAACAAAACCACAATCATTTAATTTTTTTTTAAATTTTATGAGACATTGAACAGCCCAATTTTCTATTATATCTTCAAAGTTTCTCATTGTAACTTGATTTTTTTTCCATGGATAATATTGCTAAAAAATTACGTTTCTCATGAGACATTGTATATCTGAGGTATGTTTTAAATAATTTTAATTTACTAGACGAGTGTTCTGCACTCACCACAGTGACCAGAAGTGTTAAATAAATTCTAAGTGCAATGTAAATGTTGGGGAAAACTTTATATTTTTTTTTTTTTTGTAAATTAAAGCAGAGTAGTGGTTTGATATTAAATAAGGATTTTTATTTTATTATATTTAATATTTAAAAACTTCGTTTGTAACTTCTTTCTCATTTACAACATCATTTTTTTTTATAAAACTTATTTACATATTTAGCTAACAGTTCAGGCGAGCAAGTTTCTTTAACGAAAAAATCAATATTTTATAATTTTGTAAAATTTAAGGAACTGACTTAAATCGTTCGTCTATTTGAGAAATCAAGGTGTCGATTAGGGCACAAAACAAAAAAATCTAATAACTTGTTACAGGGTCATCTAAAGTTTCACCAGTAGTACCTATCTCATAAAAAAAAACGTTTTTATTTTACATGTACGATGCATAGGAATTTTTGCACTTCCACCTAGTCCTTAATCCTTGAAACATTATTTACTTTATCTTAATGATTTTTCGAATTCAATATTTTTAAATGTACGTGTTGCTCTGACTTTATAAGTAAAAAGCTGATTCTGTCATGCCTTTGAAGCTAATACTTTGTTATTATCCTCTTGTGTATATTTTGTTTTAATTTCTTTATTTTTGCTTTTCATTTCAAAAACGATATTATGGCCTGTACAAATTGAACTGTTCCTGCCCTTTTCATCCACTGTTTTAAACAAGTGTTACTTCTCATTAGTTTTTAATTTTTATTTTGAAAGTTTTCTTTTCATTACAACTGATAAATTATTTTTTATCGATTGCCGTTTTGGGGCTCTGTACGTCGGGGGCCCGGGTGGTGCATTGCACACACTGCACCCCCCATTTGACCTGCCCTGAGTTGTTGATTCCACTTTCTCGTGAACTTTGAAGATGTGTACGTATGTTTGAGCTCCGAAAATTTAATTCATTTAGAAAACAAAATATGTCGCATAAGTAGGCCATCTACATCTACAAGATTGATATTTTTGTTTCACAGGACGATTATTCTAACATTTACTGAAGACCGGTATGTTATCCTGTTGACCGGTATGTTTTTCTGCTGGCCGGTATAGGGCCATGGGCCACTGTTTGGGAAACGCTTGTTCTGTGGAAACGCTACCTACATTAGATTAAATCGTTTTTGTCAATTTGCTACGTGGATAATAGATGTCGCGTATACAGTTGTACAAATTAAATTTAAAATAAAATGGTCATATTTTGAACTGTTTATTAACAGTCAAACAGTCAAAGTGCGTGCCTATACACATTAACATTATATTATTATGTTCTCTATTTCCACAAATCAAAAATGTTGGCAAGGTCACAAAGTACGTTTAATCTCAGAAGAGGTATTTAACAAGTATGTAACATTTAATAAATTGTTAGATTATTTAAGCGATTTATTTAAAAATATAAACAAGTTTACTTGAAAATTACTTTATTTTTTTCTGAAGGATCTTTTGTCAAAATTATGTTTTGGCTTGAGATCCTTCAAAAAGAAGTACATTTTAGTTAAACTTATTTATATTAGGTACACTATTGTTTTAATAAAAACATATTCTAGATAAATCAAATTATTTTAGAAAGGTGTTGCACAAGGCATTTCTTGCATGGAAACAATACTGTTTTATACAGAAAACCAATTGGCGTTTGATGATACGAGGACAAGTTCATTTTAATTTCAATCTAAAAAGAACTACATTTCGTTTTTGGATGCTCTATCATATACAACGAAAGCAAAATAAAATAAAATTAAGTGTAGCAGAGAAGTTTAACAAATTTAGAATCAAAGTACAATACTTTTTAATTTTAAAACATAACGAGCAAATTAGCTGTGGGCAAAAAAATTTAGCAAATATAAGGCAAAAACATGCCATATATTTATATTTAAATACTTATGTTACATTGGGGTTGATAAAATATTATAGATTGTGGAATAAATATTATCTTTACCGAGCCAGTTTTAGTACCTACAAAACAGGAATTTTAAAACGGTGCATAATGAAACTAAAATGTTACGCAAAGGCTAAATTTCGTAAAAAAAATGACAATATGAAAGCAAAAGTGTTCTTTTTCTCAAAGTATAAACCAGATCAAATTTGTTCCTATTATGTACGATGGAAATATTACGCAAGGTATAATTTAAGAAAAAAATACAAGAAAGAGCATGCAATAATTCATTACCATAAAAAAATATTATGTTATACATTGTTAAAATTATACCAATATACAAAGGCCAGAAAGGACAAAATCAATCAAATTATTTTTGTAAAAGATTGGTGCAACAAGAAACTTTGTTCAAAAGTGTTGTGCATTTGGAGGATATATGCTAATTCAAAGATAAGAAAAAATAAACTCGAAAAAATGGTTTGTTGGCATTATGAAACTAAAACAAAACAGATAGTATTTAATACATTTAGAAGTTACCTAAGAGCTCAACAAAATACAAAAAGAAAACTGCAGGAGTTACAAAATCGTTTACATTATAATGTAAAAAGAAGATGCTTTCTAATATTTAAAAAAAATGTGGAGCACAATTTGATAAAGAAATTGAAAATATTTAATGCCAACAATTTTTACCACAACTGTTTAAAAAAACAATACTATAAAATAATTCAGATGTTTTGTGAAAGACGAATCAATAAAAAATTAGAGATGACACAATTATTAAAACCATTCATCACAAAATGTAAATTTAATATCATTAAATGTTATTTTACAAACTGGAAAATGTACCAATCATCGATAAATTATAAACGACATCAAATGAATTTAGCAGATCAAAGGTTTAACATTAGTTTAATGCAAAACACTCTTAATTATTGGAAAACATGGTTAAAATATAAAAAAATTAAAGAGCAGCATCTGGAATATTATAAATTGATGTTTAATAGAATTTTGCTTAAAATAGTTTTTAAGGAATGGAAAGTATATGTTGAAACCAGAAAATTGTTCAAAGAAAAACTAATCCATGCAAGAAGTATCTATCATAAAACGTTGCTTAAAGATGGTATGAGAATGATCATTAGTAGTGCATACAAGAAACAACAGTATCAACTCCAATGTGCTCAAAAAACATTATGTTCCACAATTTCGGTGGCATTAAAATTTTTTAAAGTATGGAAATACAAAGCACTGTATAAAAACAAAATATTGTCCCATGTGAGAAACAAAAATGAACATGAAGTAAAAACATTAGGCAAATTGACAATTAAAAATGTTACATTTTTAGAATATCCTGAAGATATGTTGTTAAATAATTTTAATTGGAATCCAATGTGTTTTCTGCAACCTAAATTGCCAGAATATTTACAATAAAAAGTTATTCTTTAAAATTACCTTTCAGTTTAAAGAATGCCTGATAAAGATTATTGACACAAAACAGCATGTATTCATTTAGCTTTTTTGTATTTTTTAGCATAACAACACAAATCCATACTAACACAGTTCAATAAGCGAAAAAAGATACCTTTAAATGAAATTTAGTAATTACATGAATAAACAAATCACCGTAATAAGTCAAAAATTTACTATATCAGACCCGGCAAGAAAAGTGACAACTCAATAAAAAAGGAATTTTGCAGTACATTAATGTTTCACTGGGTATCTCAGTTACCATAACAGTTGGCAAAAATCTAATATGGATTTCTTAGTAATTTATTATGATAAACACGTCTCTGCTATCGGATTTTATTATCCCTTTCCATTTTGCCACTACAGACAAAAAATTAAATTTCATCGTTTTTGAAAATTTGTTATAACTTCTTTATTTATAAAATTAGAACTTAATGTTATTAATTTTTAACGCCCTTGAATTTTGAGGCTTAAAGTAAACATACATTTTTTAATTGGAAACTAGTAAGTAGGCCATTACTTTATATGAAAGAGCAATATTTAGCTTTTCAAAAATATGTACTTTTATACAGGGACCCGAACCGAACCAGAACCTGTGCTTTTTTCATGAACCGAAACTGAACCTTTTATTTAAAAAATCATAAAACAGCAAAATCAAATCGAAGCGACTGGTGTGAATCGGTTTAAACCGCTTCAACCGGTTCGTACAAATTTTTTTTACGACGTAAATTTTTTATTTTCATAATTTTGATTATATTTTACTAAAACTGGGAAAATTTGAAAGAGTTCAGTTCATAAATATGCATTGTCATCATATTTTGCATTGAACAGGAACTGAACCGTTGCGTTGCTGCCGAACCGGTTACCGGATGATTATAAAATAAAAACCGGTGGTTCAGAACGTAAACCGAAAAGTTAAAATTTATCGAACCGGTATTATTTCCGGTTTGGGTCTCTGTATATGTGTAAAAAAAAAAATACGAATTGGACAATAATTTCACCAATGTATATTTTGTTTTTTCCAAGGGTATCTCAATAGTGTCAAAACAATTTTTACATTTTCTTCATTATTTCAATATGATTAAGTGATAGATTTCTGAAACCAGAAAAGTAAGTAATAACCAACTATGACATCCTTAAAAAAGTTATGTCAAAAACAAAAGCGAGTCAGCCGACTTAACAAAAATCTGCCATTTAATGGAGAATAAAAAATTGCTTGAGAAAGGTTTGTATAAAATATTAAACAATTCACTGATAAATAAATTATAGCAAAAAACAGTCTACTATTCAGAAATTATTAAAACAGTTGCAGAAATTTGATACCTAGTTGGATACTATTATTCTACATAACATTTAACACCTATTAAGACCTATGCCTAGCCCATATTTATAAAAAGTGACATACATGTTGGAACTCAAATTTCAATTACCTAGTCTGTAGAAAACTAGAAATACAGTATTTTTGAATTGAACTCGTCGCATGTCACCTATTAATTTCCAGTCTATTTCAAGTAAAAAATCAGTTTATCAATTAATGTCAGTTATTTAATTTATGTGTATAAAAAAAGTACATTCTATTTGCGTTTTTTCTTTCTATCTAACGAATTCAGTTCACTCTGTTGTACAGAAGCTTCTGCAAATATTCGCTTAACTTTTTCTTTACGTTCCTTATCACTGTAACATAAATAAACATGAAGAAATTGAATATGCAACAAAAATAAATGTTTTCATACCTTTGTAATTGCTCTTTAATTTTAATTCTGCCTAAAAACGATTTATCTCTTCGTATTTCTCTTAAGGCACCTTTATGTTCTTTTTTGATTTTGTGAAGCAGTTTGGCACGTTCAGCCTTTTCCTTTGACATCATTCTATGTTTTTTACCATCATGCCTAAAACAGAAATATATAATTAATTCTTATTAAAAAATAGGACTTTACAAAATATTTTGAATACGCAAGTTTTGACAAAATATACCGCATCATTGAAAAGGTCTGCAACAAATGGAAAAGCTTTTTACTATTGATTTCTCGGAAAATTTTCTTCCTAATAAAAGTTGGTCCATGACCTAAAACTTAATTTTAAGATGAAAATTTTTTTATGAAAAGTCATGGGCCAATATAGCGATTTTAGAAATATTCATAAGAGTAAAGTGTCTTAGTTTAAGAGTAACAACAAAAATTCGTGGAAAAAAGTTGTTGAGAATTCAAAAATAGACAACACAAAATTTGACGTTAAAATTCCAATTTTGAATTTCATAGTAGTTTTAACATCCAAAATGTTTGCAACAAATTAAATAAATATTTATGTACCAAGGCCGTAAAGTGCGACTTTTATCACAAGTGTAAATATTATTTGCCGAAACGAAGTCGAGGCAAATAACATGTGAGTCATGAAAAGGAACTTTATTGTCGAGGTGCATATTAAATTTTTTCTGCAATCGTCAAAGAAATAACGAAAAATCAAGCAAATACATAAAGTTTTACGTCATCTGTCAGATTCTCATTCTCCTGTCAAATATGTATGTTTGAACAAAAGCACGCTCAATTTCTCTAAATTCAACATATGAGCGTATCGCATTAAACTTTTTAACTGCCTAGTTTACTTTTTACTGCCTAGGTAGTAAAAATGATTATTACAGCCGCTTTTGGGTACTTATTGAGCTAGTTTAGTGACGATTGCAGAAAAAAGTTTTTTGTTATCGATTTTTCCGAAAATTTTATTCCTGATTAAAGTTTGTACATGGTCTTAAACAAATTTCAAGATAAAAAAAGTTCGATAAACATTTATGGGACACTAGCTTTTGGCGTTTTAAGAAATATTTGCAACAGTAAAGAGTGACAGCAGTGACAAAAAAATTCTAAGGAAACGATATTTTGTCTAGTATTATCTTTGTATTCTAAACTACTTTTAAAACTCTTAAAATAAGGGCGCTTTACTAATGCGAATATTTTTAAAATCGCTAAAATCTACTGTCTTATAAAATGTTATTGAATTTTTTTCCATCTTGAAATTAGTTTTTTTAGGTCATAAACCAGGAATAAAATGTTCTGAAAAATTGAAAAAAAAAACTACATTTTTTGCAGCCTTTATAAATGACGCTGTATAACATATAATAATGGTAGCCATAAAAACTTAATATATTTTAAATACATTTTTGTAATATAGGTAATAAAACAATGAGTTGTCATTTTTTACCTACGTTAATCCAAGTAGTAATAACTTAAAATTGCATTAATGAAAAACAAATCAAAAGCATGTGAAATTCTGCTAAATATGCTTGCAACTCTGATATTCACAAATTCTGCTTCCAAATTTAAAAAATGTATATTTCTGATACAAATTTTTAGAATAATAAAAAAAACAATATTTATGTACAAAATGTACTTTATGCTGTGCATTATTTTGTGTACTTCTGACTCAATTTTGTTTGTTGTTACATGTTACAGAATTTTCTTGTTAAGGCTTTGGGTGTCTATACCATCTGGTTTAATGAGCTTTAATAATCTACTTACACTTTTACTATATTTGGTTCATATAAACGTAAAGCTTTTGGTTTCTTCTTCTCCATAACTATGTATTCTAGTTTTCTATCTGCGTTATCCCTTTCCAAAATGTTAATTAGATTACTAAATTCTTCTTTAACTTCTTGAGGATAATTACCAGTGGGAATTAACAGTAAACGATCCAGCACTTGTATAAAAACTTCACACCTTGAAGGTAATTGTGTGTATTGTTGGTAAAATTCTTTTAATAACTTCAGAGTGACGTAAAGAGCAGTTATTTTAAATTTGTCATCTATTTCATTTTCAGTCAAATATATGCAATCCAGTTTTAAAGGGAAGTTTATTAATTCAAAATTATTTAATAGAACTAAAGTATTTGATGTTGATTTAAAAGGCGGTAAGATTTTTAGCAGCTGAATTCCCGTTTTGGGAACTGCCATATGAAGTATTCCATTTAAAAAATTTATTGCGGCTGGTTGATAACGCTGTGATAATGTAGTATACTAGAATGAAATACATATAAATAATTAACTCACATTCTTCAAACAATTTCTGATTTTGTTTTGAAGGTTTGTCTACATTCTGTGAAATATTTACCTCTAAAACTAAAGTTGATAAAAATAAACCGTAGGTAATGTCCTTCTTGGTTAATACTTTACATTTTGATAGCATTTGTTCCATAAAAACAAAACACGGTGTAACCACTCGATGTCGAAAATCTGATGTAGGAAACAAGCAACTCACTAATTTTAAAAACAGAAGCACATCTATATTAGGATATATTTTTTTATTACTTCTGAAGTCGTTCTCTTTTTCTTTAATAACTTCACATACGGAATTGTAAGAATTTTGTTGATTGAACTGAGCTAGATCAAACATGTAGGGGACAATTACATCAAATATTTTAAAACAAGTTTTTACAGACTCTTGCCCTTGTAAATCAGTAGAAATGTCATTGATGTGTTGCAACAAATAAACAAAAAGTAAAGATAATTTTTCTTTATTATCTTCAGCTAAACTCGGGTGGTTGCACTTAATCATTCTTTCCAAAATTATACCTTGATGTGTTGCTGATTGATTATGAAAAACTGTTTGTAATTGCTCATATGAATTAGGTAACTTAAATGTATAAGGCAGTTCTTGTCTAGCTTGTTCCATTATTTCTTTCCTAGCTTTCAAATCACTTAATAAATTTTTGCTAATGCGATGATCTTCATTTTGATCACTATTTGATTGCTGTATGTTCTCATATTCTTTTGAACAACTTTCACTTATTACTGGAACACTATCATTTTTTAATTCTACATCTTCATTGATTTCTTCGTCACTTTCGCTACTACTAACTTTTAAATCGGAAAGATCATCTTCAGAAGTACTTCCATCGTCATCGTCATTATCATCAGCTTCATTTTCATCTTCTTCTATATTACTATCGTCATGTGTTTCGGTATCTTCAATTGGTTTTTCTGCATCTACTAAAATATTTGACTTGCCTTCATAATCATATGTTAAAGTAACTTCAGGTTCTGTATCATACACAAAGTTATCATCTAAATCGTCGGCACTACGATGACTTGTATGTGATTTATTCTTGGTAAAACCCTTCATTCTATCTAACCGCTCTTTCTCTAAATCTTCCAGTCTAGCCATTTCTTCTTTAGCAATTTCATCTTCAGTTTTCAAGCGATCAGATGGATGGCCTCGTGCTTCAAACTTTAATTCCTTTATTACTTTGTCATAATCGTCTGCATTTTGTTGTAAGTCTTGATTAGTTTTATCTTTTATATTTTTGTTAACAATAGGTATTAAATCTTTCCATTCTGTGTCCAACTTTTCTGTCAATTCCAAAGTCCTCTCTTTTAATTGTTGCTTTTCTGCTTTTCGCTTTTTGGATTCGATAATCAATTGTTCAATTAGATCCTTGTGGGACATTGCACCATCTCCTCCAGTTTTCTTCAGCATTCCTCCTCCAAAATGTGCATCTTTTACAAAACTGGAATCTAGTTTACCTGAACTATCTAGTCCATCAACACTATCTTCATCATCTGAACGAGGATCATCAAATTTTTCAATTTCACTTAAAGTCTGTCCATGATGCGTTAATATTTCATCGTCAGCTAAATTAAAAATTGATTTTCGATTATGTGTTTTAGCACGTATTGCTGCATACCTCGCCATGGCTCGGTCTTCTTCAGTCATTCCTATATTACGTTCTCCAATACGACGATCATTAAACTTATTTGTTTTATTTTGTACTTTATACTCTTGTAACAAAGTAAATTTACGTTTTTTTAGAGCTCTTGCTTTAGAAATACCTGGAAGTCCCCGCTCATTTTTTAATTTTTTCCCTAATACCCTCATTTTTTCTTTGTTAATATGTACTTCAAACGGATTCAGTGTTTTTTTAGAACCTTGTACATTCCTTTTACTTGTAATACGTTCGGATAGGGCTTTTTTCTTATTTTTTAATTTAGCCATTTTAAAAATAATTTTAATGTTCACTTGCTTATATATTAATGATGTTCAAATTGATATGGTAAATTTGAGGTTATGTAAAGCAGCACATGTCAGGATCTTCAAAAGGTCTAAATAGCGTAGGGCGCGTAAAAATCTATAAATATCATAAGATATAATATTTATCGTTGATAACATTGGGGCGATTAGAAAATAAGATCATATAAGATGCAATGTCCAGTAACATACGGTCACCGTTTCTTGCATTTCTAAGCAACAGTTGTGATTAAATTAAAATTAATAAAACTATTGCTCTACCATTATCAAAATCATGACGTTTTGTCGATATGACACGTAATGTTTTGCCACATAAAAAAGATAAGTTTTTCCACCCAGAAAAAATACTCACTTAAACAAATGTGTTTGTACTGGTTATGTTAGATTCTAGGTTGTTCTTTGAATTTTAAAAATTTGTTTTTCTGATTCAATTGACAATGGATGTAGTAGATATCAAAAATACATTGGCTGTTACAGCTTCAGTATCAACAATATTACAATTTTTAGCTGGAACGTAAGTGTTTTTAAGATACATTCTTGGCATAACAAAATCATTTTTAAATAATTTCTAGACTTGTTTGCCAAAAAGTAGTTCGTAATAAAAGCGCTGGAGATCTATCAGGTTTTCCATTTGTTTGTGGATTTACATCAACAAGTTTATGGTTGAGATATGGATTTTTAATACAAGACCATTCACTGATATTAGTTAATACAGTGGGTGCAGCATTACATCTAGCTTATGTTGTAACTTTTTATGTTTACAGTCTTAAAAAGGTAGCTAAAGCTGTAACGTAATACAAGACTAAACATTATTTGTCTTATATATTTATATGTTTTAGTCAGTTATATTACGTCAATTCATGGGCGGTCTATCAATTTTGCTGATGTCGTTAGGGTATGCAGTCTATCAAAGTGATAAGTTAATAATTACCAAACACATTGGATTTATATGTTGTTTAGTCACAATCATGTTTTTCGCTGCTCCTTTAGCGTCACTTATGCACATTATTAAATCAAAAAGTTCTGAAAGTTTACCTTATCCTGTTATTATAATGACATTTATTGTTTCCATTCAGTGGTTTATATATGGGTATCTACTGCATGATGTTTTTATTCAGGTATGTGATGACAAATATATGTAAACGAGACATTAGCTAATGGTTTATTTTTTAGCTACCAAATTTCCTTGGATGCATTTTGTCAGCATTCCAGTTGTCACTTTATTTTATTTATCCATATAACTCTGAGACTGTGCGATACACGGCGGTGCATAATTACTAATGTATTCAGTATTGTTAAGATCTGGAGTATTATCTTTAAATCAGTATTTATTGAAAATATCTAAAGTGATTTATTGTATTATAGAAATATATTTTATAAGTGTTTTTAAAAGATAACTTATTTAAAAACAATATAAGTTTATCGTGCAGTACGTGATGAAATTCAAAATATTAAAATATATTTAAATTTATACATGAATATATTTTTTACTCGATAGGTTATCACACAATTCCTTACATGTATATAATATTTTTAGTACTATAGTTCTATAGGTAGACAATGAGACATTTAACAATTATCTAGATGACCAGAAGGACCAGTTTTTCGAGACAGTGTTGATTTTGAGCGGAATCTCCTAGGAACTCGATATGTTTCTGAGATTTTCTGTTTAGATTTTTACAAATCATGTATATATCGTACGCACAATATAAAATACGGCCTTTTATAAATTGCTCAAGCATTTTATAACAAGCCGGCAAAACAAGCATCTGATGTTTTGACTAGGAGAATAATAAAATGGCGGCACAATTGTTTTTAATGAAAACAAACCTACCGTGCGTCTTACATTACACCGGCGATGGCACCGGTGCCATCAAAACAGTCAGAAACTGTCTTGCATTCAACCAGTTGAAGTGTGGTGGGAACATCGCGTCTGTCTTGTATTACACCGGTGGGGAGTTTTTGGTGCCATCGGCGGCCACGGCTCCACGTACGATATTTTAACGCATGTATCTGCGTTAAATTGACGGACTAAAAACGCATCGTATACCCCGGCTCCACGTATCGTTTTCAAAACGTATACAAGTCTTACCTATATCGGAAGCAAAACGCAACAACCTGGCTCCACGTACGACATTCTACCGCTCGATAGTTCTGTATTTGCCCTAAGTAAAAATTAAATGAGGCGTTTCCCAAACAGAAACCTTACGCATGAGAAGATCTTCAATTGCCATCTTTCAAAAGCACGACGGTATGTAGAGAGTGTACGTTTGGTATATTGGCCAATAAATGCCGAATTTTGTAGTAGGAGTAGGCGGACGGATGCATGCACAACGCACGTGGAGCCGCGTGTCACGATACTGACTCGATTATTTATCGGATTGAAAATGGAACAAGCTGCGTCCAAGTGCGTTATGACTTTGAAGACGCAGAAGTAGTACGATCCGTTATCGGACGTGGAGCCACCTCTCATTTAAACTAATGTTACCTATTTTTGCCCGTCAATTTAACGCAGATACACGCGTTAAAATATCGTACGTGGAGCCGGGGCCTATTAATCGGCCTTAATCCACCGAACTTGAAGCCTGTGTTTTTGTGGTGGATTGTGGAAGGGGTAGCAGCCATTATTGTTTATCGTACTGTATTATACGACAATAGGCGAAGTTAGGTTAGAAACAATCACGGTTCCACCGCTTGCGTCTTACATTCAACCGCTGTTTTCGAGCAATCACAAATCCACCGGTGAATGAAGTCATCAATCAACCGGTTGAACTTTGGTGCAATGTAAGACACACGGTTATTAACTTCATTTTGATAATTTATTAAAAAAAAAAAAACTAACCAACCTTTAACCTGAACCTCTATTACTGACCAAATGAATGAGGGTCAGGTCAAAGGTTGGTTAAAGTTTTTTTTTTGTATGACAACAAATTTATGAGGTTAAAAGAAAGTCATAATTTGTTCGTTTTGACAGCTTTTTACAAAATGCCTAGGTATTTCGTAAACTTACAGATTTCACATTATGCCTACGACACATAAACATTTATGTCGCTACAAGAGTTGATCATTTGGATTTATTGTTTATTTCGGTGAACTTCTTCTGGGGTACACAATGAAACGTAACTGGAATATCTATTTTTATAAGATGATCTATATCAAATGTTACAATATCATGCCAAGATATTGAGGTTCCAGATTATGTGGAAAGTAGCTTCTTCTTTGGGGCCAATACAACACTAGTTCTAATTAAATTTTACTTTTCGATCACACGTAGGGTTGCCAACTCTCCCGGTTCGGCAGGGAGTCTACCGCAATGAAATATCAATTTTTACTTTTCTCCCATCTCTCGAAAAGGGCCATTTTTCTCCCGGAATAAAGTTCTGCTACCGTATTGCCATAATATAAACATTTAATGACAAAGTAGAAGTGACTTCCATAAATCTTTTGTTTATTTTTACTACATTCCATGCAAATTTTTGAAAATACCATTTAATTATTAGAAAATACCTACACAAGTATTACAGAAATACTCCAAATTATGATTGAGTTAAAAAAAGGTGGAAAGTTTAAAAAATGACAAAATTTACGGTAAAATTACAAGGCACTCTATGAAGCTATTAAAAAGAAGTAAAAGGGATTGATTTAAAAAAAAATTTGCTTATTTTTTGACAATGTGTAAATTTTTGAATGTCATTTTTTTGTTTGTACTCCCAGAATGTCCTTAAGTAAAGTTGGCAACACTAGATCAAATTTTTCATAAGAGGATTTTTTATCGTCAGTATTTGGGTAGCACTTTCTTTAACTTTAATGTGCTCAAATAGAAGTTTTGGAATTGCTGTAATATTCTTGAAGTACTGAATTCTACTTGTCAACATAATCTGTTTGGCAGTTATTCATACGATAATTCATCTTCGGAATATTAGTTTCATAGAGATGAACTAATTTCACCACAGGAAAATCTGGTCACTGTAAATTACTTGAATTTATTTTAAAATCTTATGTAAAGTAGTAACTAGGCTTGATTATTGGATTTATTTGATCTCAGTCTTTCCAAGCCAGTTCTTTCTTCTTCTTCATCACTAGTATATGATGACATACCAGATACGGTACCTCGGGAAGTCGCTTGCATTAACTCTTGATCTGGAGCTTGCCGATTTTCATATAGCAGTATGTTTAAAGTTTCTTCATAAATTCTTGCTTCTGGACATTCAACTTTGGTGTGTTTTTTATCTGTCGCATATACAATTGAAGTACAACATACTTCTGAAACCTTTTTGCCATGTCCATAAAACACCCAGCAACAAATTTCACTGGTACTGATAACGTCTTTAATAAATAACACACGATTACTGTACCATAATGATAATTTATCAAATAATTCAATATTTTTTAACAAATTATCATCTGATGTACTTGTATAGGAATATTTATTATTATGTCGATTTATTAATAATTTAATTGCAGGTTTGGTAGTTGAACTTATTAATAATTCTTCTTCTTTTTGTGATGTTATTAAAGGAACTTTACATATAGGCTCAGCTTCGCGTTCTTTCTTTAAAAGTGCCTGATTACATGCATCTGCCAGTTCAGCAATACAGTAATATTTAGCTTCTGCCAGCAATTCAGCAATTTCTCTACTTGATTCAGGTAAAAAGACACTTCCATCACGAAGGAAGTTTAATATTGTTCCAAAGTGTTTACCACATCTATCGATTAATATCCAACCTATAACAGCAGTAAATAATTACACACTTTGATCTTATAAATCAGGTTCAACAACTAACCATCAGAATCGGATAAGACTTCCATGCGACCGCTGAACATTGCTCGTAACATTGTATCATTTTTCGTTAATGTTCCGATTGTTGTGTAATGTAAACAACCACCAACGTTTAGTTTTACATATTGCGATGGATTACCTTTTATTACTGTTTTCCCTGACATTTTTTTGGTTTCACAAATTTGACTTGGATCAGACATTCGTGGTTTATATGCCAGTTGTGAACAACTGACGTAGATTTGTATAGAAAATGTCTCAGGACAAAATATTATCGCTAGTTAGACACTCTTTTTTAAACAACAGCCTGAAGTACTCATACAATATAATAATTTGATAAGCTAAAACCCCATCAGTGTTTATACTACACGTGTCTAGAAACACGTCGCGGTATTTTTAAAAGCTAGTAGAATATGTTTATTGTAACATTTTTTAACTGTTGTGCCTGTAAATGTATACGTACATCCAATACAAATCACGATTGTTGTTGCAACCTTTGTAAAAACATCTTGTTATACCGTATTTAAAAAGAGGTATGTAAAAATAAAAGGCGTGGTCACATTAAATTTGAAATCACTTAAATCTTAAAATGTTAATATTATCAATATCAATACATCAATACATTAGATATAAATTAATGTATTCGTAAGCAGGTTTATAAGTTGTCTTACAATCCGAGAACCACTAAGCGGGTCAGAATAAAATTTTGTACGTGTGTATGTGGATTTTCAGAGTAAATACTAGTGTACTTTTCATTCGGTATATTTTAGAGTATTTGAAATAGATTATTAATTTACTATCAAAATGTAGGCGCATAGTGCTTGAAAACGCCCGAATATAAATATTAACAGAATGTATTTTGCGGTTAGCGCCCGAAGACACCCGAATGGGACAAATTAGTCGGATGGCGCACGAAGATGACCGAGTACGTCCGAATGCCACTAACAATACTGTGATAAATAATAAATATATATATATGTATATAAAAGTCTAGCCTGACTCTGTCTATCTGTAACGCATGAATATAGTAACGCAGTAAACTACTACGGCTTCGTTTGACCGACCGAGTTGTCTAATGAACCGTAAATTTTTACTCACGGGTAACATAACAGTGTCTAACTTGCAGCTCACGGTATTATAAAAAGTAATACTCCGTTTAAATTTAAGATATACAATATTCCCGTCCTAGGACGGGCTAAGTGCTAGTAAATATATATATATAAGTCCAGGCTGACTCTGAAACGCATGAATATAGCTACAAAATATCTGTAACGCAGTAAACTACTACGGGTTCATTTGACCGACTGAGTTGTGTCTAATGAACCGTAAATTTTTACTCACGGGTAACATAACGGTGTCTAACTTGCAGCTCACAGTATTATAAAAAGTAATAGTTTAAATTTAAGATATACAATATACTTGTCCTAGAACAGGCTAAGTGCTAGTGAAACAATAATTATTGTTCGTCGCAAAAAAAGTACAAGCCCAGAACAGGTACGTATATAAAGTAGATAGTATACGTTGATAGTAAAACCCTTGAGTAAAACACAGCGTTACGGGTTGTTTCTTGTTTCATTGGTATGATATGGCTATGAAATACCAAAATTCTAGCAAAAAAAGTCGTGGGTGGGGCTGCCACATATTCCAGTTTACCGGAGTTGGGGCCTCAAATCCCTGTGTCCTGATTCCGATAAGAGATCTCGGGACTGTCGAATATTTTTGTTTATTAAAACTAGTTAAATTCCCGTACAGGGCGACCGGAGCGTGCTTGATCTTCGAAAC
Organism: Elmis aenea; assembly: GCA_947652605.1. NCBI lineage: Eukaryota > Metazoa > Arthropoda > Insecta > Coleoptera > Elmidae > Elmis > Elmis aenea. The sequence continues at coordinate 30,851,700 of OX393579.1, read as the reverse complement.
TGGTGTCCCCGTCGTTGAATTTTTTGAACCACTTTCTCGTTACACCGTTACACGAGTTAAGATTAAGACTGCTGCATCTTCGCCTATCTTTTTCTGTCGCTTTGTCCTGTTTCTGGTAATGACGCAAGAGAACCCGAATTTCCGGTTTTCGCATGTCTCTTCCTCAACTAATAATGAGATAAAATATTATAAATTAATTATACGTAATAAACAATAATAAAGAGCTTCTCAAAAGCTGCAAAATTGCATGACTATAAACTATAACATACAAATCAAATAACTTGCTCATTAAAAAAAGTTAATGTCAAAGTCAAAATATATGAAAAAACCTATAGTTCACTCTAGTAAATTTGTTTGGATAAAACGGAAAATTACCGTTGCAATGAACACTTCAGTGTGTCTCACTAATGTCCGCCACTCACGATACAACGCCGCTGTACAATTGTGTTGGATGCGACGAAATTGAAGTGTTTTTGATCGTGTATGGTCGCGATTCAGCAAGATTGTATGGATTGTATGATTGCGACGGCAAACAAACAAGACTGTTGTCTGCTGCAGTACAATCGGGTTGGATTGCATCGCGTTTGAAATGTGTATGTGCTTTGCCAATTCGATTGTACAATTGACGTATTAACTTCTAGTAAGAATATAGATTAAAACTGGTTTTTAAAGTGATAATTTTAGTTTGTAGTTATTACATCATGGCGGTAAATTATAAGGACGCATTTTTCTCTGAATTTTTGAGCTGTATAAAGAACAAGAGTGTCTTTGGAATATGAAATCAAAACAATATCATGACAAACGTTTAAGAAAAAGGGCGATGGGTATTTTAGTAACAAAATTTATGGAAGCACATGATACAGTCGTAGTTCTTCTTATATAATTAATGTGGGAATATGTGTACTTCTTTTCATTAGCCATTTTTTTGATTTTTTACACCACCATCTTCGTTTTTTGTATTATTTCTTTCTATTTTCTGTCGTTATACAAACAGTTAGACTAGTTAGAGCTGCTAAAACGATTTTTTCGTCCGACATTGTCAGCGCGAGTGCAAATTTCATACTGCAAGATTTAACGTGTATGGCCTCATACGACATCCAACAGTCGCAGTCGCATGCAACACAATTGTACAGCGTAACCGTGTGTCTTACATTGCACCAAAGTTCAACCGGTTGATTGATGACGTCGTTCACCGGTGGATTTGTGGTTGCTCGAAAACAGCGGTTGAATGTAAGACGCAAGCGGTGGAACCGTGATTGTTTCTAACCTAACTTCGCCTATTGTCGTATAATACAGTACGGTAAACAATAATGGCTGCTACCCCTTCCACAATCCACCACAAAAACACCGGCTTCAAGTTCGGTGGATTAATGGCCGCCGATGGCACCAAAAACTCCCCACCGGTGTAATACAAGACAGACGCGATGTTCCACAGCCTTCTATAGTTACAAGCCTGGAAGTGAGAAAGGCAACGTCGCCATTAATTCAACTAGTAGGTCTACTCGCCCGAAGCTGTGCTATATGGTATATGGTAGAACGTATGCATGTTTACTTGTATAACCAAAACAATATTTTTATTTGGGATAAAATATATATTTCTTAGTTAATATTGCAAATTAAATGAATGTTTAATAAAAACAAACATATCTATTAATTGAATATAACAAAAGTCACATAAACAAACATAAAACCTTATAACTAATATTACAATGCTTTTTTAAAATATTTCTGTAAACGAAACAATAAGAATGTAACATTTTTTAAAGAATTATTATCAATAAATTTTATTTTGCAAATAAAAATTTATTGCGAAAGAATTGCTAATTTTCGCTTTTTTACATTAGTTGCATGATGCAATTCATTATTTTTATTTTTTGTAAAATTATTTAAAATTATATTGGCCATTATTAAAGCACACTTTAAATAAAGATTTTCGTAAGGAATGCCACAATTGCAATTACTATTAATACACATTATACAGGGTGAGTCACGACGGACGCGTCGGAGTTTTATGGCGAAACGGTTTATATTTTCCAATTTCTGTCGCTGTTAGATTATGTAAGTCAATAAGGGCTACATTTTAAAAATATTTTCCAATGTACAGGGTGTTCCAAAAAAGAGTGCCATATCAAAGTTATACTTTTTCTTATGGAACACCCTGTATATTTTTACATTTTTGGATTCCTCTTTTAATTTACTTCAAAAAATGTAAAAGGTTATATGGGTCTTAAGTCAACCGTTCTCGTGAAAACTGCATTTTCATGAAAATACAGTATTTTCAAAAATTTTCCACATTTGAAAACTTTGACAAGTCTGAAGAAATTCGCTTGGAGATAAGATTGACAATAGATTTTGTAACACTTTGCACCACCTACATTTTTAAAATATTATACAGGGCGTTTTTTACGCTTGGTCAAAGTTGTGAAACTTTAAACATCGATAACTCATTTTTTTTAAATACAACACCCTATATTTTTTTACACCGTCTTATAGAAAATTTAATTCTCTTTCGAAAACATTAAGGCTGTTTTTCACCTAAAATTTATATTTTCCGAGATATCGCGATTTTATTGTTAATTATTAGGGCAAAGTAATATTTTCAAGTAGGCTATGAAGGTAGACAGCGGTAATTTGAAACAATTGAAAGAAAAAACAAGACACTTATAATTTTATCGTTTGACTACACACTTTTGACATATTTTTATAGGAAAGTTGTAGTTTTACCATACTTACGTTTAAATAGAGATTTTTTAAAATTATTTATGCATTTATTTATTGGATCAGTGTTATAAGATAATTACTAAATCCTATAAACCATTTTTTGTCTGTTTGCGATACTACACTACGACACTCTACCAAAAACAGTACCAACCATGTTTTTTTTTTTAAATGTAAAATTAGACAAGACTTTTTTTTTAAATCAGCGTTCCGTTCTCGTACCTAATACATTTTAGGACTTGCCAAACGATCAAACTCAATTATATGAAAAATATTGTGGCCCTGATGAGAAACCTATATTTAAACGTAAAAATGGTAAATCTACAACTTTCTTATAAAAAAATGTCAAAAATGTGTAGGCAAACGACAAAATTATAAGTTTCTTGTTTTTTCTTTCAATTGTTTCAAATTACCGCTGTCTACCTTCATGGCTTACTTGAAAATATTACTTTGCCCTAATAATTAACAATAAAATCGCGATATCTCGGAAAATATAAATTTTAGGTGAAAAACAGCCTTAATGTTTTCGAAAGAGAATTAAATTTTCTATAAGACGGTGTAAAAAAATATAGGGTGTTGTATTTAAAAAAAATGAGTTATCGATGTTTAAAGTTTCACAACTTTGACCAAGCGTAAAATACGCCCTGTATAATATTTTAAAAATGTAGGTGGTGCAAAGTGTTACATAATCTATTGTCAATCTTATCTCCAAGCGAATTTCTTTAGACTTGTCAAAGTTTTCAAATGTGGAAAATTTTTGAAAATACTGTATTTTCATGAAAATGCAATTTTCACGAGAACGGTTGACTTAAGACCCATATAACCTTTTACATTTTTTGAATTAAATTTAAAGAGGGATCCAAAAATGTAAAAATATACAGGGTGTTCCATAAGAAAAAGTATAACTTTGATATGGCACTCTTTTTTGGAGCACCCTGTATATTTGAAAATATTTTTAAAATGTAGCCCTTATTGACTTACATAATCTAACAGCGACAGAAATTGGAAAATACAAACTGTTTCGCCATAAAACTCCGACGCGTCCGTCGTGACTCACCCTGTAGAAAATGAATCCGACTTTAAGCTTGCTAAGGTTATATTTGATAATATTAATTGATGTTTCTGTTTAGAAAAAAATAAAGTTTCTGATTTTTTATCATCAAGTATGTATTGAAAAATAGACAACATATGATAATATATAAACTTTAAATTATCGCTAGCAATACACAAGCCACCTCTTTGTAACTCATCAAAATATTTTTCATTTATTTCAATTCCAACATCTTGTACAATTAAATTAATACAATCAAGGCAACTAATTTTTTTTCTCAAAGAATGAGCTACATAACCACATACATATGATTGAACAAATTCATCACAATTAAATACTTTTAAGTAGTTTGTACTAAGTATATATGAAAAGTCTGTAATATGCTCATCATTTGCTTTAGTTGTTTCTAAATCAAAAGTTTGTTTTTTTAATTCTTTAAATGAAGAAATATTTGTGGATTTTTTAAAAATATTTTGCAATCTAATTTTTTTTTCAGACTCTAAAATTTGTTGGAAAGATACGTTGTAATTACAACCCGATAAATTCCTATAGCGCCCAAATCTTTTTTCCAAATTATCGGATTGTAATTTTCCAGCTAGTATATATTGTACATCATTATATTGTTTAAAAGAATAAGAGACTAAATTAATGAGTACTAATGTAGCTCTTTTTATTGCATAATAAGTATCTTTAGAAAGACCAACACAGTTTTCATTTGTATTCCATTTATCTAGCCAAGTTATAAACTTTTCTAAAAAAAACTAATTTTTCTTCTTCCTCTGAATAAAATGGAGTTGCCCACTCATTTATTTTTATTTTGCCTAAGTAAGTACTTTTAACGTTAACAATGCTCCACCACTTTTTAATTATTTAAAAAAAATCATATGTTCCATTGTACAAGCTATTACAACTTAGTGCAGCTATAGTAGAATCGTGAAATACATTTTCAACAAAATTGACACTTTGCCTTTCTAAATTATTAGGATAAACAGATTTATAATTTTTATGGATAATAATACTACTTAAAACTTCAACACTATCTATATTGTTTTTGCTTTCAGAAATATTTAATAAATATAAATAAATATGCTCACTAGTAATTTTACAGTCCCATTTTCCCAAGTTAACACGATTTAAAATATTTTTTTGTAAATCACTAAAACTGGGTATCACATCACTACACAAAAAATCGTTAATTTTAGTTTCTTCTTTACTTAAAAACTCTTTCCTGCGATCTTCCGGATCACGCCTGGATGTAGCAAAACTTGATAAATATTTTGGTTGGTTTTCAAATATATGCGGAATCGCACCATTTACTAACTTAGGTCTTTTTAAGTTTTGAACAATTATTTCACCATTTTGGTTTAATATTTTTTCGTGTCTAATCACTTCACTTTCACTAAAATGTTTTGAACAAACAACTGAATATTTTGTTACTTTAAAATTGTCTCTATGAATTGCTTTAACCCATAATTTTTGTGTCACTTCGTCTTTTGGAAATGAAAACGTTGTTTGTAAATTTTCTTCTCGTAGAGTACTTTTATAATTCGTTTTGCAACCTGGTACGCTGCATAACCTCGGCATCTACAAAGTAACACAATATTATTGTAAATTTCTTTCGGTTCCTAAGTTTCTATGTGAATGTTTATAAACAAATTTAAATTCTTACCTTCTTTAGTGTATGGTAAGCTTTTAATTTTCAAAACGAATTATGCACAATTTAAAAACTTGACTACAAATGGCCCTTTTGAAGCTTACTATTATGTATTGTATAGCAAACTGGAGCACACCCACACAACTGCACGCACATGTGGTGATACCCGACCTACACGACACGTTGCCAAATTTTTACTTCCCGGCTTGTAACTAAAGAAGGCTATGGATGTTCCCACCACACTTCAACCGGTTGATTGCAAGACAGTTTCTGACTGTTTTGATGGCACCGGTGCCATCGCCGGTGTAATGTAAGAGGCGGGCTTAAGTTTCCATAACAACCATACTAATGTAAACAAACTTAAAAAGTATACCAAACAGTGATAAAGTGATCAACAGCTTTTATTGTTCTGTAATGTTGGTTTGGTGTAAAAATGACGGATATCCTCTTTAAGTCTGGCATATATTTTGATGAAGTTGATAAAATTAGAATATTAGATCCTGAAGTTGCCAAGCAAACTAACGATTTGAGAGAAGAATGTAAAATATACACTGAAAGTATGTATTTTAATTAAACAGTACCTCTTACTATAGTAATTTAGAAATTGATGAATTTCAGAAAATATCGGATGGATTTATTTCAATGGTGGAAAAATTATCAGAAGAAGTTGAAAAACAAAAAATGAAAGCAATTGGTGCTCGTAATATTCTACAAAGCATGACTAAAGAAAAAGAAATAGAGCAGCAACAACTACAGGTCAGTGCTTATAATATTGTAGTGTAACATTGTGATAATTAAAATTGGCAAGACACTTGGAATCATTTTGCATGTATATTTAAATTATTTGGCATACCTGGTAACGGCGGTCCCGAATTATCAAATTATAAAACTCATTATTACACTGCGGATCACAAATACATACTGTTTTCATGAAAAAAAAACAAAAAAAAAACTAACCTACCTTTAACGCGACCGTCATTTATTTAATCAGTAAGAGGGTCAGGTTAAACGTTCGTTAAAGCTTTTTTTAAAAACAAGTTATAAAAAATAACATAATAGAAGACAACAATAGCGGCTGCTAGGCAAACCAAAATTATACCTGGTGTAAATGAAGTGTGGTACACCCCCTTTTTTTTCTATAGTTTTGATTTTAGATAAATGAAATTTTAGACATATGGTATGTGCAATAAATCGGGCTTTTTGAGCACACGCACACATTTGTTTCTCTTCCGGTTTCGCCAAAAATGACCCCAATTGTTATTTTAAATGGAACACCCTGTATATTTTTACATTTTCGAAAAGAGGAAGCTATTTTGGATACAACTGCACTATTTTGGTTAATTTTTAAAACTTCAAAAAAATTTTGAAACAAAATTTAATTTTTTATTAAGGGTGCCGTGACCGGCATCAATTGAATTTTGTTATGTCAACAATTGTCTAAAAAACGTTTTTGTAAATTTTAAATGACATTTAGGTTACTTTAATCGGTTTTGAAGGTTGCGGAATCAATTTTTTGACAAAAAGTCAATTTTTTTAAATGGAACTATGATGGTACAACAAGCGGTTATTTAAATGGAGCATCTTCTTTAGAATCCATCGATACCAATAACTTGTATTTTTATAAAGAGTCTGCTTCAAAAACTTCATATTATTGTGCAGATTTATTAAGAGATCCTGTTAATCGCAGTACACTGTGCATAACTGCAACAAAACAAATTATCGTTGTTTTTTGTTTAACTACAATAGTCATTTAATTAAAAAGTCTAAAAATTTTGGTAATCATTTTTACAGAATTAGATTACTGCGATTAAAAGGACGATTCGTTAGAAGATGCTCCATTTAAAGAACCGTTTGTACCACCATAGTTCCATTTAAAAAAATTGACTTTTTGTCAAAAAACCGATTCCGCAACCTTCAAAGCCGATTAAAGTAACCTAAATGCCATTTAAAATTTACAAAAACGTTTTTGGACAATAACTGTTAACATAACAATAAATTCAATTTATGCAGGTCACGGCACCCTTAATAAAAAATTAAATTTAGTTTCAAAAAAACTTTGAGGTTATAAAAATTAACCAAAATAGTGCAGTTGTATCCAAAATCGCTTCCTCTTTCCAAAAATGTAAAAATATACAGGGTGTTTCATTTAAAATAACAAAGTTGGAGTCGTTTCCGGCGAAACCGGAAGTGAAACAAATGTGTGCATGTGCTCAAAAAGCGCGTATTTTTGCACATATCACATGTATAAAATTACATTTATCTAAAATCAAAACTAAAGAAAAAAAAGGGGGTGTACCACACTTCATTTACATAGGTTTTATAATTTAAAATGACTTATTTAAGGAATTATTTAGCTTTATATTCATTTCCATCATTAAACCGATATTATATACTGAGTTTTATAATCTAATAATTTGGGACCTCTGTTACTAAGTTTGCCAATTATTTAACTATTCGTTTATTGATATAAAAATCAATTATCTTTTTTTGAACTTTCTCCTGTGAAAATGCTAGACCAGTTTTAAGACTTTTTCATCAGTATTCTTATTTATCTAAATCAGAGGTTCCCAAACTTTTTTGTCTCGTAGACCACTTGCCATGTTTTTCGGTTTTGGGTAGACCCCCTGCTTACCTGATATTGATTTTTTGCAAATTCATCAATATTTTTTATCAGAAAATATACCTTATAACTTCAATTTTAATATAATTCTTCATCACATTTCATGAACATTTACGTTTCAAAAATTTTGACTTCATAGGCACTTTTATAATTTATATAGATAGTTATATGTCTTTATATTGTAAGGTATTATTATAAGGTTTATATTATGTAAGTAAATAGGTACTATCTGTGTATGTGGATTATTCCATTCAGGGAATGCCAAAATTAAAGTCACGACCTGCTGATATGAGATCCACTATCGTTGACCCCCATTTTCATTTCATGGACCCCCAATTTATTTTTTCGCTGACATGGACCCCTTGCAGGTCGTCGTCGACCCCTGGGGGTCGATATAGACCACTTTGGGAATCACTGATCTAAATAAACAAATAAGATTGCTCTTGACGAAGAGACGAGAGTCTTGAAACTATAGTCTAGCATTTTCATAAAAGAAAATTGGTGATTTTTATTTCAATAAACGAATCAGTCAAGTAATTAAGCTATACATTTAAAATAATTCCAAGTGTCTTGCCAATTTTCATGTATTGAAACATAATAATGTAAAATACAAATAATTTTTTGAATTTCGTTTACAAATTGTAATATTTTTGTTTTTTAAGTAGGTACGTTTACCAACCTTTACAGTTTTCTGAAACTAAGTTGCCATAAACTGCTGTTTGGTTGTAACTTTTTTCTTATTTGACCAATTTTATGTTTTACTTCAGAGATACTGACTCACAACAGTGACTTATGTCAGCGGTGTTTATTTTCTCTACACTTTTCGATATGCAAATTAAAGTAGGTCTTATAAAAGAAATAAAAGACCCCCTGTACTGTACAGGGTGGTCCAAATTCGATGGGATTGCATGGGTATCTCACTTAATAGGCAAGATAGAGAAACGGTTAAATTACCAAAAATGGGCACTTTTTTGGGACATACTCAGAACCGTTTTCAAAAATATAATATCATTTCCAGTTTTTGAGATATTAGAGAAAAACTGTTTTTTGTCATATTAATAATGTGTCATACCCCCGTTATTCTTGTAAATATCAAAAACGTTTATTAACAATATTTTTAGATACTTCTGTTAAGTTTGATCACACTAAAAAATTGTTTTTGCGCTCGCCGTTAAAAAGTTATGACAAACTTACCTTTTTTTAAATGGAAGCTTTAGTTGGCTATGGCCTATTTAAATTCCTTATTTTTTTCTCATTCCAAATATATAAGGGTTGATGTATTTCTTTTCAATAATACGCAAGTTACAAAGGTTTTTCAATTTTTTTAAAGATGTAAAACAAAAAGTAGGCTGTGGAAACAAAAAAAATCAAGAAAAACAGAAAATGACAACTGTTCTGAATTCATCTCAAAAAAGTGCACATTTTTGGTAATTTAACCGTTTCTCTATCTTGCCTATTAAGCAAGATACCCATGCAATCCCATAGAATTTGGACCACCCTGTACAGGGTGGTCCAAATTCGAATGTTTTACGGGGTTACCATAATAATTAGCAAAAATCTGATACTGTCTCTTGGGTTATATTTTGAGATAAACGCACCTGTGTTATCAGATTTAATTGTTTTTGAAAATTTACTATAACTTATTTATCTATAAAAATACCACTAACTGTTAAGTAGGTTTTTTTTAGACATTTATGCTTATCTTAAAAACATTTTAAAATATTTTTAAGGGCCTTGTATTTGAGATATAATGTAAAATTATTATTTTTTAAATGAAAAGTTTAGTAGGCCATGACATACAAAAGAGCGTTGTTTAGATTTTTAAAAATATATATTTTTGTTTATTTTTTTCAGAGAATAATAGAGATATGGCTTTTTTTTTTTTTAAATCAAAGTTTGCCTTGATTTTGTAAACAAGAAATATTTGCAATTAATAAACAACTAAATGTTATATCCAAGTAAACTTTTAAACATTAAATCAAATCCATGCATTCTTTTGTATTTTATAACCGTTTATTGTGGTATGGTGAACAATGAACATGGCTAAATTTGAACACTGAAAAGTTTGCATTTAAGTTTTAAAAACATAGCGGCTGATGCAGATTTTTGTTGGAAATGACGTTTAAGTTGTTTTTTCATTGCAGACACACTTGTTTACGAAATCATGGCAAATTTGGATACTAAAATTTTCACAAAATAAGCCATATCTCAGTAATTTTTCGCAACAAATGTACAAAACTATAAATTTTTAAAAGAATGTGACTATTTATACATACAGTATGTATGAATATTGGCTATTTATATATACAATAAACTTATTTCTAAGGCCCAACTTCTTATTTATATATATTTTTTACATTAGGTTAAAGGTTAGGTAAGAGTTTTTTTTTAAGAAAAACTATTTTAGTTTCATTGGTTTATCTGTTATTAAAAAAAAAAGTATGTATAAATAGTTAATTATTGATACATACTGTATATATAAATAGCCTCATCCTTTTTAAAAAGCTAAAAAATGCTCTTTTGTACAGTCACGGCCAATGAGACTTTTCATTTAAAAAAATATAAGTTTACGTCAAATCTCCAAAGTCAAGGTCATTAAAAAAATTTGAGATTTAATTTAAATTATGCATAAAAGTGCCTATAAAAATCTGCGTTAAATTTAGTTCTTCTTTTATATAGAAGTTGTAAATTTTCAAAAATAATTAAATTTCATTTTTAATTTTAGTGCCAAAATGGAAAGTGATATGAAAAATCTGATAACACAGGTGTGTTTTATCTCAGAAAAATAACTCGAGGGACTGATATCAGATTTTCGCTCCGTTAAACATTAGAATTTGGTCCACCCTGTACTATTGATGTTTTTGCCATAGTAAATAATCATATCAATTGTAATATTGCAAGTTTTTAGTGATTATTTATATTTTAAAATTATTAATTAAAATATACAATAAATGAAAACTATGTTTTAATAAATTTCAAGTACATTTTTAAAAGAAGTCGCAACGTTTCTTTCGTTTTTTATTTATTTAAAGTATACTGTTTATTATATTAGATTTCAATATTGAACCTTAAATTTCGTACATTCTGTATTACACTGCCATTAATAACAATAGATTAATTACTTTTTGTTTTAGGCATTAATTACAGAAAAATCCATGGAATTGGAACGACTGAAAGTGCAATTGAATTCCTTTCAAAAAACAGAAACGGAGCAAAATGAAATTATTACTAGGTTGACTCACTACTAATATAAAAATGCTATGACTAATTTAACCATAATAAAAAAATGTATAATTAAATAATTTATTTAACAACTGATAATACATGAATTAATTTTAAGAATGGCATAGCTATAAAAAAAAAAACACTACTTACTCTAACTTAAATATAAAACTTAACAGTAAGTTAGCTGACACTACTACATAACTGTATCAAAATTATTTAAATAACGTTCAACAAAAACACAAGTACATTGTTTAAAAAAATGATTTCAAAATGAGCTTCTTAACCATTTGAAAATTTAGTGTTTTTAAGAACCACAAACAAATTTATAATACAGTCTTTAATACTTTATGTATCAAACCGTTTTACAATAATAAAAATTCTAATATTGAAAAAGTTTGCGATAATTTTCGGGTAACCACCTTATTTTCTATAAAGGTTAAAAAATTAATTTAAGTTAAATGTAATGTTAAAATAATTTTTACGATTGCTGAATGAATTCTTTTAATATTAACTGTTGCTCAATAGATTTTGAAGTTTCCCTGTGGCAACAGGTTGTTGTTTTGCACCATAAATTCAACAAGGAACCATATTTCGCTTTAGATACCAAATACAAAAAGTAGATAAACTATGCCAAGTATAAATGGATACCCATACATCGTACTGTTATTATAAATCTAACTGTACAAATACACTGGCATTTATGTTATATGAAATTCACATAGTACTTATACATACACATGGTTACATTAAATATTCTACATGGTTCAACTGGATAGATTTATATGCGATAGTTATCAAATTCACTAGCAGACACTTGCAGAACAAGTTATGGACATACCTACAATTACAAACACATAAGCAAACATTTTTTCTTTCAACAGTAAGTTACTATAAGTAATTCAAATTACAATTAGGTGAGCTATTATAAAAATATGATTTATTTACCTGCTTTTACAAGTTCAATTTTATTTACATATCAGTGATGTATAGGAGAAATTGTTGATTTAAACGAGTAGCCAAAGTTGTAATGTACTAATAAACGGGCCACGAATTAATTGGATAACATTTTCATTCAAACATAACAATGTATGATGACGCCACCCACATACAGTTTGTTCCTCAAGCAAAGTTACAGCAAAATTGGAAGAATAATAAATATACAAAAGTAAATTAATAAGGTTATATACACAAACACACACCACCACAGTTTAAAAAACTGAAGGCACCTCTACCATGGTGTTTTAATAAACATACAGTAACTTATTTTCTAGTCCACAACAGATACAGTGTACTTAACTTTTATTATAAAGAACAGAATGTATGACAGTCCCGCACAAATATCGTTCCTGATACAATAATATATCTGTTACATGAAGGATTCTTTGCAGCATCACTATTTTTGGTGTATCATAATTAACAACAAATTATTGATTTAATGTTAATGTGAATGTTTGTCGAAGTCCTTCATTGCAACAGAACATTACAAATTGAGAAACGGAAACAATGTTTTATACAAATTAATATGTACACTTACACACTAAACTCATGCCGGTGTGGTTGATTCAGCCCGAGATACGTTGTCTTCAGTCTTGGCTCGTTTTGAGGATTCCGTTTCTTGTGCAATTGGAGAAGCAGCTCTTTTGCATATGTTAGATTTAAATTGTATAATAATAGCTGTCATGTTATCACATCCTGTTCCATCTCCCATTGTATTTGGTGCCAAGCAATGATCAAACATCTAAGATAATAAAATTTTATTAGCCTGCTGATAATTACGCAAGTACCAACCATAGTTTTAGCAAATATTACCGAAGTCGTTAAACCAGTTACTTTTGTATTTAAACATTTAAATCATGGTAAAAACCGAATATTTTATGATTCAATTTTTTTATAGTTGCTTATTACCTCTAAGCTTAATAGTAAACCACACATAACGTCTGCCAACTGAGTTATTAGAATTACTCTTTAAAATGTTTAAGTTCATAATATTTTTTATTCTTATTAAGTAAAGATGCAAACAAAACAGTAACCATTCTATGCTGTTTAACCCCTTAACGTAGGTACACTTAAATTTCGAAAAGTCGGTCAAAAATTAATCACTTTATTTAAGAAATTTATTGCTAGGACAATATAAAAAAAAACAATTTTCAGTGACGCAGCAAGTATATTTTATTCTGTCAAAAAACTCCTAAAAAAAAACAGAAATCTAAAAAATTAACGTCGTTAAAAATGGAGGAAAATAAAGAAAAAATTAAAATTAAGCATAAAAATGTTTACAAAAACCTCCATAACATGGTAGTTCTATTTTTATAAATAATGAAGTTATAGTAAATGTTCAAAAACGTTAAAATTTCATTTGTTGCCTGTAGCGCCAAAATGAAAAGTGATATAAAAAAATTTGATAACACGGGTGTGTTCATCTCAAATAAATAACCCTAGAGACCAATATCAAATTTTCGCCAACTATTACGGTAACCGAGATATCCTGTCAAACATTCAAATTTAGTCCACCTGCGTAACACAGACAACAATTTAAAAAGGCCTGGTAACCACAACAATTCAAAATAACATCAAAATTATTTTCATAATTCGATATAGCGACATCCACTATGCAATAGTAAACTACTATAACGAAGTATTCTATGAAGTAAGCGAAAGCACGAGCAGATAAAGATTTGTATCATGGCATACAACGGTCGCTCGTGACATATACGAGCGCATGTAAAATTGCCAGTACGGCACGCTCGTATATGTCACGAGCGCGTACGTTAAGGGGTTAAAACAATAAAGCATCGACAGTTAATTTATTATTCAAAAGCTTACAAGTTAACAATAAACCTGAAGGTGACTTTACAGCAGCAATCAATCGCGATCCCTTACTTTATGTCGCAGGGCTAGCAAGCACAAAATAAAAGATCACAAAAATTTTATTATAGAAATGTTCAAATTATACGTTGGTACTAAAAATTATTCATTTATTACGAATTATCTCGCGCACCCCTGAAATTATATTTGGCAGACCCTGCTTTGGAGATCACTCGAATATACAGGGTGTTTCACTTTTCCATGGGACATTGGGATATTGCTATCTCCGTAAATAATGAAAATACAAGGTTGGTTAAATGGGACAAAAGTTAGCTATTTAGGAGTGTATTTTAAACAAGATCTTGTTTTGTTTAAAAATTCCATGGCTTGCGTGATATAACGAAAAAACTGAAATCGATCAAAATTTTTAAACTTAAATATTTCGGCTATCGTTGCGACTACACAAAACAAAAACGCCACAGGAAAAATGTTTTGCAGATTTTGTTTTCTATAAGATGGCGATAGTAAGATTTTTATTTATTAATTACCGTACGACATATTTGACAAAACAACTTTTTTTTAAATAGCAGTCTTAGTAGGTGATGACTTACATTTAAAGATTATTCTTTTCTCTTTACAATGATATAATATGTTGTGTCTTTTTCCAAAAATAAGCGAAATAACCTAAAAAATTGCAAAATCTTAAGATAAAAATCGAGGTTGCCATTAGGGATTCTGTCCCGGGACGTAAGTGCCGGGAATTCCCGGGACTCTCTTAGTCTCGAGTCCCGGGACATTTAGTTCGAGACTCGAGACGAGACTTCAATGTTACAGTACACTGAAATTTATTTTTTATACTTCTAATTTTTAAACAAATTTTACTGCCACGAGTTTAGCAAAAATATTTTTATAATTTTATGTTTTAAAGTTTAAGGAGAATTGTCAAGTTTATAAGTTAAAATACATTTTACTTATGCCTGTTATGCATAAAACTTTATGGAAAATTGTTAATTTTATTTAAAATAGGTATTTACTTGGAAATATATATTTTATTTACTGTAGACTAAATTTAAAATAATAATAAAAATAATAATAATAATAATGATAATAATAATAATACTATAATTTATTCATAAAATAAATGCTTCAAAAACAAAATCCGTGAATATGGTTTAATTAAAAAAAAAAAAAAAATTATTATAAGTTAGCCGCGTTCTGTCAACTGTCACGACCGATTCACGATTACGATCAGGGATGGAATAACGTTTTAAATCGTTACGTTATTGTATAACGTTATTTATTATTTGGTTTCGTTATATAACGTTATAAATAACATTAAAAAAATGAATTGTTATGTTATAGAACGTTATATAATGTTACATAAATTATGATATACAGGGTGTTTCTTAAATAATGCGAAAAAATTCCTTTTCGAAAATTAAGTGGGGTCTTTTATATAAAAATTTTTTCTTAGACGTCTCCTTTCGGAGTTACAAAAGGGGATCGGTAAAATTAGGTTTTTATTTTGTTTGTAAAATTTTGATAAATGTAGGAGAATGATATTTGGTAGAAGTTTTATACTTATTAAAATGTTTCGCATAGTAATATTTCCACCTTCACAGGAGGATTAAAAGTTCGACCCCTGTTGGTTTTTTAATCAGAACTTTTTGATGAGTTCACATTTTGCAATTTTAAATTTTTTTTTTGGAAGTTAAATTTATTTAGAACCTTTTTTTATTCTTTAGTTTCTCTCGTAAATCCTACAGTTTTGAGTAAAAAATTAAATGAGTGAATATATTTATGTTCATATTGGGTAGAATTGACGGGCGTTTTAGCGTTGTCGCTGCGTCAAAATGAATTACACCCGTCACTTCTACCCAATATGAACATAAACAAACCAAGGTAACCACCAAAATGAATCGTTTTATATTGGAATATTTGATGGTTCATGTTCATTCTTATAATTTTTTACTCAAAAACTAGGTTTAAGGCTGGCGACATACTTGCGGGTGAACCGGTGCGGGAAAAGTAGCAATCTGCGACGTAAGTTTTGTAACTCACACGTTGTTATGGCCGAAGACAAACAAAGACACAAACAATGAGTCGCATTGCGTACCGGCACATTACACGTTGTTATATGCTTGCATTTGGATCTGCAGCTGCCCGCAATGCTATCGCACTTGCTGCGTTCGTAAATTTACCCGCAATGTACTAGTAATGCGCCCGTACGCAATGCGACTCATTGTTTGTGTCTTTGTTTGTCTTCGGCCATAACAACGTGTGAGTTACAAAACTTACGTCGCAGATTGCTACTTTTCCCGCACCGGTTCACCCGCAAGTATGTCGCCAGCCTTACGAGAAAAGTTAAAGAATAAAAAAAACTTCTAAAGAAATCAAGTATTCAAAAAAAAAATTGCTAGATTTCAACCCACCAAAAAGATTACAAAAAAACCCAGCAGAGTCGCACTTTTCAGCCTTCTGGGAACTCCTTACTATGGGAAACCTTTTAATAAGTATAAAACATCTAGGTACCAAATATAATTCTCCTACATTTATCCAAATTTGAGAAATAAAATAAAAACCCAATTATACCGATCCCCTTTAGGGGGGTGTAACTATGAAAGGAGACCCTAAAGAAAAAAATTTTATATGAAAAACCCCTCTTAATTTTCGATAAGGAATCACCTCCCGAATTTTTTCGCATTATTTAAGAAACATGCTGTATAAAAATAATTTTTATTTGAAACTATTGCAAATATTTTTGGGATCTGTAAATGTAAATTTAAAAAATAGTACAAAATTACGTTGAGATATTTTATTTTCATTTTAATTTCTAAAATACAAGCAAAATATTATATCTTCTGAAAATAAAAAGATTGCCGTATAAAAATTTAATTTATGTTGATTTTTCAGTATATGAATATTGCATCATATTTCTTGCAATTTATGAAATCTACCGAGATTTTTGACGGGTTATACCACCATTTTCTAGTACGTAAATAAAATTCGCAAAAGTCTCGAAGTCCCGGGAATTCCCGGGACTTTGATAAAAAAAAGTCTCGAGTCCCGGGACTTAAAAAATTGTCGAGACTCAGAATCCCTAGTTGCCATGGAAAAAAAAAAACCAATAACAGACTTCATTTGTTTTATGTCGACCCTTCCTTGTCTATTATGTCACTCTTTTAACAGTGATATTAAAACAAATGTAATGCAAAATTAAAATAATCATACTAATAGTCATAATATGAATGTATTTTATACCATACCTCTTACTAAGACATTAGCAAAAAAGGATTTAAAATATTTACATATGTCGATTTACATCATTTCCAGCTAACACAATTATTGTAATAGACAAACAAAGGCCGAAATAAAACAAATGAAGTCTGTTATTGTTTTTTTTAGGGTAACCTTGATTTTTATCTTAGGATTTTGCATTATTTTAGGTTATTTTGATTATTTTTAAAAATAGACATAACATATTATATCATTGTAAAAAAAAAAACTATCTTTTTATGTAAGTCATCACCTCTTAACACTGTCATTTAAAAAAGTTGTTTTGCCAAATATCTCGCACGGTAATTTATAAATAAAAATCCGACTATCGCCATCTTATAGAAAACAAAATTTGCAAAACATTTTTCCTTTGGCGTTTTTGTGTATTTGCAACGATAGCCGAGATATTTAAGTTTAAAAATTTTGATCGATTTCGGTTTTTTCGTTATATCACGCAAGCTATGGACTTTTTTAACAAAATAAGATATTGTTTAAAATACACTCCTAAATAGCTAACTTTTGTCCCATTTAACCAACCTTGTATTTTCATTATTTACGGAGATAGCAATATCCCATGGAAAAGTGAAACACCCTGTATATTCGAGTGATCTCCAAAGCAGGGTCTGCCAAATAATTTCAGATAGCGTGTATTTAATCCTTATTTGACATACAATTATTTGTAACAAAATTTCGTAATCAAATAATACAAGTGTTCATAGTTTACAAAAAACGTCCAGAAATCTGTTTACGCTTTTTGCTTATTAGAAGTCATTAACGCTGATAAAAGGCATAACTGGTTATTTTTTGTTACAAATGATTGTATGCCAAATAAGGATTAAATACACATTTTAGAGAAATTTATTACTTAACCAAAGAAAATATTCTAAAAATATTTGCTAATAAGTGAACAATGTTAATGCATTCCTAACATATTTATTAATACCTATTCTTTTAATTAAATCCCTTTAATAGTCATTTCATGTGGTTTACTTACGTGCTTTCAAGGAAAAACGACAAAGACAATTATTTACCATGCCGATTAGGATATGTTTTAAATAAAATATTTGTTTTTGCCATTTTTAACAACAATTGTTTCAATAAAGTGCTTACTGTTATACATTGTCGAATTCAGAAAAAAATGCTCTACAAATTGGCATTAAAATCAGATATAGCGTCCATAAGAAAAAATTGACCTGATGATGGTTTTAAAAAAACGAAACGTCGCACGGAAAATATAATTGGGGAATTTCATTCCTTGCAAAAAGTGGCCATGAAAATGTTTTTACAATAATGAAATTTGACATCAAATGAAAAAGTTACGGGCAAAAAACAAAAATCCACTTTTTTCCCTATATCTCAAAAACTAAAAGAGCTAGATAAGTTCTGTTTGCATCGAATTATTAAGCACCTGAATATACAACTTTGCCCTAATTTAACCGAAGTCGTAACTCTTACCGTTTACGAGATCCCCATAGTGGCCCTCGAAAAACGAGAACCCTGTATATCAAAATATGTTGATTTTTCTGACATATAAAGATTTATCTTTTTTCTTCGGCTTAACACATTTTTGGCGAGGAATCTCCATTATTGTGTTTTTGGCGCATACGCCCCTCTGATATGAGACCCTCGATATCTTACTATCATTTTCAGTATAAAAAAAATGCAACTATTTTAGACCACAAAATTTAAAGAAATTCATATGTTAAAGATTTAAAAAGATAAAAGCACCGATATTCAACTTTGTAAATTTGCATCAAAACTAAATACTGCCATTTAATAAAATAATACTGTTGATAGCGAAAATCTGATTTCAGTGTTTTGGGCTATTTTTTTGAGAAAATAACGCCTATGCAATTAGATTCTTTCTATCGGATTCCATTTTCGCACTACAGACGAACAATTCAATTTCATAGTTTTTGAAAATTTACTATTACTTCTTTATTTATTAAATTAGAACAAAATGTTATAGATGTTTTTTATACAGATTTTGTTGTTTAATTTAAAAACAAAAGTAATTTTTTCTTAGTTACCTTGACTTTCTAGATATGGAGTAAACTTGCATTTTTTTAAATGGAAACCCTAGTTGGCCATGACTTTATGTGAAAGAGTATTTTTTTAACTTTTCAAAAATATATAGTTTTTTATTTTTGTTGCAAAAAATAACCAAGATATGGCCAATTTTGTAAAAATTCGATCATCAAAGTTTGCCATGATTTCGTAAACAAGTGATGTTTGCTATTATTAAACAACTAAACGTCATTGCCAAGTCAATTCTGCAGCAGCCGCTACGTTTTACCACTTACAAAGTAATATTCTAACATATTAAACTTTTCAAAGAGTTCAAATTTAGCCATGTTCACAATACCACAATAAACAGTTATAAAATACAAAATAATACAGGGATTTGCTTTAAAGTTGAAAAATTTACTTCGAAATGACGTTTAGTTGTTTAATAATTCCAAACATCACTTGTTTACGAAATCATGGCAAACTTTGATGATCGAATTTTTACAAAATTGGCCATATCTTGGTTATTTTTTGCAATAAATATATAAAACTATATATTTTTAAAAAGCTAAAAAAACACTCTTTCACATAGTCATGGCCAACTAGGGTTTCCATTTAAAAAAATGTAAGTTTACTCCATATTTCGAAAGTCAAGATGGGTAAGAAAAAATTACTTTAGTTTTTAAATTAAGCAAAAAAATCTGTATAAAAAACGTCTATAACATTTTGTTCTTATTTAATAAATAAAGAAGTTACAGCAAATTTTTTAATAAATAAAGAAGTTACAGCAAATTTTTTAATAAATAAAGAAGTTACAGCAAATTTTCAAAATTGATGAAATTTCATTTTTCGTCTGTAGTGCCAAAATGGAATCCGATAGAAAAAATCTGATTGCACAGGCGTTATTTTCTCAAAAAAATAGCCCAAGAGACCGAAATCAGATTTTTGCTATCTACTACGGTAACCGAGGTACCCCGTAAAACATTAGAATTAGGTCCACCCTGTATATTAGTTCACATAGTTATTTAAAAATAGTTATTTATGTAACAAGGCCAAAAAGTGTAACTTTTTCGGCCGCGTCTGGTTGAGACGTAGTCGAGGCCAGCAAACAGGCAAGGACGAAAAAGTACGTTTTGGCCGAGGTGCATATTACATTTTTTGTGCGATCGAATTAAAAACAATTTAAATTTTTAGTAATTTTCAAAATTATAGGTTAGAAACTACGTGACATTCTGTCACTGACAGATGACGGCGTATGTACTGCATTACCGGCCCTCTCCTTAGCAACGGCCGTAAAAGTTACTTTTTTGGCCGTTGCTAAGGATAGGGCCGGTAATGCAGTACTTTATGGTTGCTAACGCGTCCGTCAAACAGCTGTTTCTAGTACGATCGCACAAAAAATATATTATACAACTCAGAATTGAATTGAATTTTTATGTAACTGCCAATGGTTTATGAATATTTAACAAACCTCTTCACAAATATGTGAAAGTTTTTCTTGTCCCTCCTCTATTCTCGGCTTAACAAATTCTACTACTTCTTGACTAGACATAAAGTTCCAAATTCCATCACATGCCAGTACCAAAAATTCGTCTTCTCCTGGGTTAATAGTTAAGGTGCGCACATCTGGTAGTGCAGTGATCATTTGTTCACGATCTGACAGTTCCTTCTTCTGTTTATAAGCATGATCTCCAATAGCCCGTGATAAATTGAGGCCTCCATTAACGCGACCATCGGCTGTAACTTTACCACCTGCCTTAACAACCCTTTCTCTCTCTGGTTCATCTTCAGGTTTATGATCAAAACTCATTTCTATAGCTTTACCTACAAATTGGATTTGTCAGTAAATAAATTAAATTGAAAAGCTTAAAAACACTAGAAATGGTAAATTCAAAGTCATTTATTACTGAAGTTATTTACCATTTCGACACACTATGCATCTGGAATCGCCGGCATTTGCTACATACAGCTCATTGCCTCGTAGTAGAGCTACAACGGCTGTACATCCACTGTCAGAGCCTGGCTCTTCACGCATGTTTCTGGCAAACTCTAAATCTTCCTCATTATCATCCCCCAAGTCGTCCTCATCATCTTCTTCATCATCCTCTTCTTCTTCATCACTACTGTCTTCAGAGTTTTCACCTTCTACTGTTGAATTAAGTCCTTCTTCTTCATCAGACGATTCTTCTGAAAAGAACATAGGAATTTTTATCACGACTATTTTACTTTTTTACACTTAAACTAGTTTTTATTAAACTACCCGTTTACCTTTATTAAGTCATGATTTAATGAAAGAAAACTCTAAATTTATTGTTTACCTATTGGTCCTTCAAATGTCTGATCCTCTTCATCTTCTGATTCACTGTCTGATTCGAAATCTAACAATTTATTATACAATTGTTGTGCATTTCTTTTAGGCCTTGTTTGAGGAGTAGGCATTTGTACAACCCCTTTGGTTTTGGCTAGAGCTTTTCCCTTTCCTACAAATTCCACACACATAGTAATTCTTCATTTTTGTTTTTTAAATAAGTGCATAAATAAAGCATCTTTCTGTTACAAGTGTCTGAACCAAAATATATTACTCTCTCTCAAAAAATTATTATTGTAATGTAACAACGTACAAATGAGAACGAGATGCATTTAGAATTATTTATGATATACGATTGCGAGTTAAGAAATGCAGTTTTTTTCACAGAAACAGGTTATGTCCAAAAAAAGAGGAAACTTAATTTAAAAAAAAAAGATTACAATAACGGGTACTTGTAAGTTATAACGGTGCCTTTCCACGTGAGAGTAAACTACTCTCGATAGCAGCGTCGCCAAGGATACAGCCCCTGAGAGTAACTCGCGATTGGCTGTATCCTTGGCGACGCTGCTATCGAGAGTAGTTTACTCTCACGTGAACACGCACCATAAGGCCTCTACTCACCTACCAATTTGTCGGTACAACCGACCGACCATTCCGACAGTTGGACAAGTTGGAACGGTCGGGTGGCCAGACCATCCAACAAGCCAACCGCCCCACCACATTCCTCTAGATAAGGACTATTAAACCGAAAATTTAGCGCTATTTATAAATTTCTTATCCACAAAATGGCATAAAGCCAAAATAATAAAAAAAGTTATGACATTTATGCTGTGTTGGTTGGACTCGTCGGGAGGTGTGTAGACAACACGGAGTTCCCGACGTTCGGCTCCGACAAGTTGGATAATGAGTAGAGGCCTTTAATGTGTAGTCTGTCACCCGACCAACCCGACAGTTGGAACGGTCGGGTGGCCAGACCATCCAACAAGCCAACCGCCCCACCACATTCCTCTAGATAAGCACTATTAAACCGAAAATTTAACGCTATTTATAAATTTGTTATCCACAAAATGGCATAAAGCCAAAATAATAAAAAAAGTGACATTTATGCTGTGTTGGTGTCGGGAGGTGTGTAGACAACACCCAACACGGAGTTCCCGACGGTCGGCTCCGGCAAGTTGTATAATGAGTAGAGGTCTATAGATTTGTTTCTGCAGTTGGTTTTGAACTAATTCATGAACTGGTTTTTGCACATGCATCAACTTAGTACTAACATTGGGTTGGGAGGGGAATGCACAGCTACCGCAGGTCACGTTGGTTGTGAACAGTGCATGCCTGTAAAAATCCCAGCGCTAGTTCATGTTTTTGTTCATGTAGTTTGTACCGTCCGAAAACTAGTTTATGAATTATTCCGATAACTGTTGGAACAACCGACTAACCATCCGATAAACTATCAGAAACGCTGCTGAAACAGATATCGATACTGCATAGAATCCTGATAGTTTATCGGATAGTACATAGTGTTGCTTTAACAAATCTTATGAAACATGAGCTATTGAAGGTGGCACTTGTAATTTAAAATCTCTACAGGTAGTCTTAAACAGTTAACTCAATTAAAAATTGAATATTAACTAATTTTTAAATGTTGACATTTTCAGTAAATTGCTTATGGTGGGATAAATTTTGGTATTTTTCATTATCTCAGACCCAAAACAGGTTTCATAACAAATGTAAAAAGTTGATTCTCTGATACAAAAAGATTGGATGAGATATCCAAAAGACAAGTACCTACTAAACTGCTTGCATTCTATAACACAAAATTCTCATTTTCATTAAAACGACACTTATTAAAGAAACCAAAATAAAATTTAAGTTTTTTCCCTTTGAAACAAAATTGAAATATTTGAATGAGCTGAAATTCTGCACACTTTTGTCCATTAAACCAGTTCTGCTGCCTTATAGTTCCTGAGATTTCAATTTGATACATGTTATTAAAAATAAGACATTTAGGCAGTGGTTTCCAACCTGTGGGGCGCGCGAGTCTATTGCAAGGGGGGCGCGCAGCTATTACCAACATACTATTTTTGAATACAAACAAACAAAAAGAACTTTACTTATACAGAATATGGTATATGGTATTTATGAAATTAGATTGTTACGAAAAGGGAGGGGGGCGCAAAAATTTTTTCATAAAAAAGGGGGGCGGAGGTACAAAAAGGTTGGAAACCACTGCATTTAGGCATGGTAAATAGTCTACGCAAAAATATAAAGCTATTTATACAGGGTTCTCGTTTTTCGCGGGCCACTATGGGGATCTCGTAAACGGTAAGAGTTACGACTTCGGTTAAATTGGGGCAACGTTGTATATTCAGGTGATTAATAATTTGACGCAAACAGAACTTATCTAGCTCTTCTAGTTTTTGAGATATAGGGGGAAAAGTAAAAAAAAAGGATTTTGGTTTTTTGCCCGTAACTTTTTCATTTGATGTAAAATTTCATTTTTGTAAAAACATTTCCATGGCCACTTTTTGCAAGGAATCTTCTTCTTCTTCTTCTTTTACTAAGCCTTATGCCTCACGGCGTCGGCTTTTGGTGGTTCTCCACCCAGCTTTTCCAGATCTTTTTGTCTGCCGTCATCGCTCTCAACTCCCCAACTGTTTTCCCTCTTTCACGGGCTATTTGTTCTATCCTGTTTTCCATGTTAGTTGTTGGCCTTCCTACCCACCTTTTCCCATACCTTCTACTTTCTGTTATTTTTTTTGTCATAGATTCTGGCGGCATCCTCTGCACGTGTCCGTACCATTTTAATTGTTTTTCTTCGATATTTTGGGTTATTTGTTTTTGTTGTAGGTTATGCTGGATGTCTTTATTTTTGCACTTATCTCTTTTTGTTTTTCCCGCTATTTTTCTTAAGAATCTCATTTCTGCTGCCGTTATTCTTTTCTCATGTTTAGATGTTAGTGGCCATGTTTCACTACCATACAGCATAGTTGGGATTACGACCGTGTTGTATATTCTGGTTTTTGTTTGTGCACTAATTTCTTTTTTCCCAAGGATAGTTTTGTTTAGTTGGTAGTAAAGTCTCGTGCTTTTTCTGGTTCTGTTTAGGATTTCTGCGTCAATTTTCCCATCTTCGCTAATTTTCGTTCCTAAGTACTCTATTGTCGAGACTTGCTCCAGTACGTCGTCTCCGCATTTGATGTTTTGCTGGTCATCATCGTTTATTTTCATTATTTTTGTTTTCCCTGTGTTTATTTCCATTCCCATTTGTTGTATCGTTTCGTTCCACTGATTCAAGGAATCAAATTCCCCAATTATATTTTCCGTGCGACGTTTCGTTTTTTTTAAAACCATTATCAGGTCAATTTTTTCTTATGGACGCTATATCTGATTTTAACGCTAATTTGTAAAGCATTTTATTCTGAATTCGACAATGTATAATAGTTGGCACTTTTTTGAAACAATTGTTGTTAAAAATGGCAAAAACAAATATTTTATTTAAAACAAATCCTAATCGGCATGATAAATAATTGTCTTTGTCCCTTTTTCCTTGGAAGAAGGTGAGTAAACCGTATGAAATTACTATTAAAGGGATTTAATTAAAAAAATCGCTATTAATAAATATGTTAGGAATGCATTAACATTGTTCACTTATTAGTAAATATTTTTAGAATATTTTCTTTGGTTAAGTAATAAATGTCTGTAAAATGTGTATTTAACCCCTTACCGCATATTGTATCAGATATGATACGTACCATATAAAGCGATATTAGTCATAGTTCTCATATAGTAGCGCCTTCTACAGTGTACTATACTAATAATATACAGTTTCACGCGTAATATTTGAAAAATTGCGCCATCTATGTTGAACTACAGAAAATATACATTAAAAAACGTCAAAGAGCTTAACATTTCCAGCCTACTACCGCCATTTATGCAAATTGGGTAAATTTATGTTATTGCATTTTATTTATTTACATTATAAATTCGACGTGTAATTTTTTTTTACTATAATAACGTCTAAATCCTTTGTGCCAAATCATTTAATTTTTATGAATAAAAATTATGTATGTAGTATATATGCATGGTATTACATATTAGAAAAAAAAACAGAAAAGGTAAAAAATTTCGTCTTAAAATAAAAATAAATTTTTTTTAACATTTTTTTAGCATTCTGTAATATATTGTACACATTCAAAAAAATTTATTTGAAAATTTAAAAAGTCATGCAGTAAGGGGTTAATCCCTTATTTGATATACAATTATTTGTAACAAAATGTTCGTAATCAAATAATATGTGGTCATAGTTTACAAAAAACGTCTAGAATTCCGTTTACGCTTTTTGCTTATTAGAAGTCATTAACGCAGATAAAAGGCATAACTCGTTGTATTTTGTTACAAATAACTGTATGCCAAATAAGAATTAAATACACATTTTAGAGAAATTTATTACTTAACCGAAGAAAATATTCTAAAAATATTTGTTAATAAGTGAACAATGTTAATGCATTCCTAACATATTTATTAGTACCTATTTTTTTAATTAGTAACTTTATGCGGTTTACTTACCTGTTTCCAAGGAAAAAGGGACAAGGACAATTATTTACCATGCCGATTAGGATTTGTTTTAAATAAAATATTTGTTTTTGCCATTTTTAACAATTGTTTCAAAAAAGTCCCAACTATTATACATTGTCGAATTCAGAATAAAATGCTCTACAAATTGGCGTTAAAATCAGATATAGCGTCTATAACAAAAAATTGACCTGATGGTTTTAAAAAAACGAAACATCGCACGGAAAATATAATTGGGGAATTTGATTCCTTGCAAAAAGTGGCCATGAAAATGTTTTTTCAAAAATGAATTTGACATCAAATGAAAAAGTTACGGGTAAAAGACAAAAATCGACTTTTTTACTTTTTCCCCTATATCTCAAAAACTAGAAAAGCTAGATAAGTTCTTTTTGCGTCAAATTATTAAGCACCTAAATATACAACTTTGCCCCAATTTAACCGAAGTTGTAACTCTTACCGTTTACGAGATCCCCATAGTGGCCCACGAAAAACGAGAACCCTGTATAGGCCAACTAGAACATAAAAAATAATCCTAAAATCTCAGAAACAACTGGTTGTACAAATAAAACACCTTAATTATTAAAAATAATGAAGTTAGTTGACTCGTGAGAATTTCGAAGAAAACTCAGAGCCTGAAGAAAGGATGTTGAACCCCAATTGGACTTGGATAATGTTGGTACCCCTAAATATATTTTACTTTTAAATGATACATAAAACAAGTACAACCTAATTGGACAACGCATTGTAATCTATATTCGTTGAATTTTTTATTTACCTTTTTTGCTAATTTCTCCATTTTCTTGTGGAGTGGAACTAGAAACATCAGATTTTTCAGTACTATCGGTAACTACCGCCATCTCTACTTCTCCATTTTGGTTAGGTTGATCTCCACCTGCTTTTACATCAACATTGGTAGAAGAGGCTTCTACTTCAGATTTCGATTTTTTGGTTGTTGTACACTCATTAATGTCATTTGAGCTATCAGGAGAATCCACTTTGATTTCAGGTTGTTCTCGTGTGGAGTTATTACCATTTGTGGTTGAATTAACTGAATTTGTTGTATCTATGAGATATTAAATTCATAAATTATTGTTTAATGTAAGATTATATAAAATTACCTGATTTATTTGGAGAACCAGTAACGTTTTTAGTTAAATCATTAACATTGCTTGAGCTGCTGACATTGTCCGTTACAGTTTCTGATGTATTGGCGACCTTTAGTTTAAGAGCTGGATTATTAGAGCTTGACGCACAACCTATGGAAGAATTATCTTTTCTAGCTCGTAAGAAAGGCGACTGAGGATGTTTCTCTACGTCTTTTTGTAGACTCTTTACAGTTGGATTAAGTAAGTTGCCAGTATATTTTTCTATAACTTGTTCTATTGGCATGGTTGCTTCTTCATACAGATTACTTACACTTTCCTCTTCATCACTTTCTTCTTGTGCTTCTTTGTCACCTGCAATTTCTTTAAGTTTCGCAACAACTTCCCGTGTCGCTATGGTACTATCGAAACCTAAGAATGCATCTATAAGAGCTTTGTCCATCTGACCATTCTTGTAAGCTTCTGTATTTTTTATGTATTGCGGCAATTCTTGTGCGCAATATGCAGCAACTTCGTGGCCACCATGCCCATCATACACAGCGAACAGAGATGTATTTTCATCGAAATCGAGTAAACAATTATGTGCATCCTAAAATGATTTTAAAATAATTATTATACACACAAGGTTTTAAAATAATTCAAATATTTAAAAGCATATTTCATGGAGGCGTTTAAATTTCAAAATGTGAACCTACTTCTTGACTAACGCGCCAACCTTGCATGGAACTTGCACCGCACTTTAACTTATCATTTGCTTCGTCATTTGATTCTTTTTCCGTCACAGGCTCTGATAAATACGATCCCATTATTATTGAGTTATAAACGATTTTATAATACGAATTGAAATTGTACAGGTTATCTTGTTTAGATCACAGCACCGGTTGTAGAACGACTTGTTAGCTCGCGTCCATGCTGAATTTCGCAAATGACATTTTCACCAGAGGCGCTGTTACTGGCGCCAAAATTACGTACTTCCGGTAAATGAATGTGTGGGAAATTTAAACTTAAAGATTGCGCCAACAGCGATAAAATATTTTTTTCCATTAAAACGGTCAATTTACTGTTTATATGGCATAATATTGTTTAAAAGGTATAAGTTTTATACAAACTGAACGAGTAAATACTAATTATATGCAGAATTCATGCAATTATCTTTATTGGTCTCTTTAACATGAACGTATCTTTTTTATAATACATACTCAAACTGCAAGAGAACGAATCCGACAAAGAACGTGCTGCTCTGGAAAAATGTTATAATTTGCGATTATAAAAAAATACGGCATGAGATTTTTAAATATAGGAAAAACAATTTTACGCTTTGTGATTTGTAATATCTTTAAGATTTTAAAATGTATTCTCACGTTCCAAGAGATTTAATGCTATATGCTGCATGCAGCCTGCACGATGCAGGGTCCGATCCAGCTTTGTCAACCCCCTGGGCAAAACGATTTTTGCCGCCCTTTATATTTAATTATTAATTAATATTTTTTAAATATAATTTTTGACAGTGGGTGTAATTTTTGCAGGTATTTGTTTCATAAAAACTTTAAATTCATAAAAAAAACAGTAATATAACAAAATGAAACATATAAAGAGGTACGTAGTTAGATATCTTCTTTCTAAAAAAAAAAAAACAACGCAATTTAAAAAAAATTAAAAACCAACATAAATAGAAAATATTTTACTGCTTGAGAAGAATTGTTCTGCGAGGGAAATTCAAATTATTATATGCAATGACAAATTGTTGTTATTCCATATATTAAAGTATACAGGGCGTTGACTAAAAATATCGTACAGAGGACTTTACCATAAAAAATTAAATATTTGCAAATATTGGCTCCCCTGATTATTTCGCGACAAAAGCGTAAACATAAAAGTTTTTCATAATCTAAAACTACGTAAGATACTTCACTTGCATTTTCAATTTGGTCAGCATTTTTGCTTCCATGCATTAACATCATAACTTCATAACATCAGCAAAATGGCACAATTTTTAAATTTTTATAAGCATTTAACACTTTTCTACAATTATTTGAAATTGTTATTAAATACATATTATTATGAAATAAGAAATAAATAAGCACTATTATAATCTACATGAAGGTAAGTTTATTGTGATTTAAATTTTAAAAGTGCTGTTGGCATTATTATTCGGAAAATAACAATGTCTACAAAACTGTACACGTCAGGACGCAAGAAAAAAAGATATTCGAGTTCTGTTTGTTGCAAAAACTTCGTTAATATTTTGTTACAATTTCGTCTCGATATAATAGCGAGCAATTTATATAAATAAAAAAATAAAGTTCTCGTGAGTGACATTTTACGCTATGCACTTTATACAGGGTGATTTAAATTCGAGAGCAACCATGGGAATCTAGCTTATTATAATAGTATATTATATTATATTATAATGGTGCCTGTACACCTGAGAGTAAAGTACTCTCGAGAGTAGCGTCGCCAAGGATACAGCCCCTGAGAGTAACTCGCGATTGGCTGTATCCTTGGCGACGCTACTCTCGAGAGTACTTTACTCTCAGGTGTACAGGCACCATTACACTATAGGTTTAAATTTGGCAAAGTTGCTAAATTTTGTGCTCAATAATAATCTGAAAATAAATTGGAAATATCTCAAACGGTATCCGAGAAAATTAGGAGAAAAACGTCTATAAGGAGTTTGAAATATTTTAAATGTGTAAAAACATTACTTAAGCAACTTTTTAAGCCGCATAGGACGGTGGTCACAAATTTTTCCTAGATCACTTCGTTTTAGTTTTATGATAACCAACTTTATTTTTTCTTAAGCGTACAATTTTTGCTGTTTACATAATCAAATATTTTTCTGAATTCTTTGATGTATTACACATGATATTTTACTTCTTCCGTCATTGTCAATTTTGAAAAAATGCATTTTAAACAACAGTCATGATAAATCAGGTAGGACCGCTCATTGTAGTTTATATTGTTTTCATGACAACCAATCAACAAACTGAAAGTTTTCAAAGCCTATTACTTGTCACATTAATTAAATTCGTAAAAATGAACTTTAATATCGAAAAAAAACGCGATTTGCTGCAAATTTTTTATATCGTTCTTTTAAGTTTTGTTATACTTTATCATATGCTTTTTTTTAACAAATTTACTTAAGTTTCTGTTTAACGTAGAAAAATAGTGTTTTTTTTCTGGATCTGGTTGTAATAAAAATGTTTTTTTTTACTTTCATCTGAAACCTTTCTGCCATATTATCTTCTGGGTTTGGCAAAAGCCCCATATTTCCCTAAGTACCTATCTGTCCAAAGTACAAAAATATGTGTGCGAGGGTTGTCTTCTTTCTGGATATGTTTCTGCATATCGTTGACTTGACACTATAGCATTCCTATTCAATGAATAAAAAATTCGCAGCATATCGCGTTTTTCTTCGTTATTAAAGTTCATTTTTACAATTTATTATTATAATAACAGACTTTGAAAGCGTTTAGTTTGTGAATTGATTGTCATGGAAACAATATAAACTACAATGACCGGCCTACCTGATTTATCGTGGTTGTTGTTTAAAACCCTTTTTTTTTAAATTTGGCAGTGAATAAAGAAGTAAAATGCCATGTGTGATACATCAATAAATTCAGAAAAATAAAGCCATTTGATTATGTAAATAGCAAAAATTGCGCCCACAAGAAAAAATAAAGTTGGTTATTATAAAATAGAAACGAATCGACCTAGAATAAATTAGTGATTACTATCTGATGTGGCTTAAAAAGTTGCTTAAGCAAGGTTTTTACACATTTGAAATTATACTCCAAAGAAGTTACAAACTATTTTCAAAAATCTTATTTTCTGGTTTTTCCTAATTTTCTCGGATACCGTTTGAGATATTTCAAATTTTTCATCGGGTTATTAATGAGCACAAAATATAGCAACTTTGCTAAATTTAAACCTATACTCTAGCTATTATAATAAGCGAGATCCCCATGGTCGCACTCGAATTTGAATCACCCCGTACATGTTTGAGAACACCAAACTTTTTTTTCTTCACGATGATTAAAACAATTTTACACGAAATAATAAATAATAGCCGATATGATTTATTCTTCATTCTTATAAAAAAAATTCCCATGATAAAACCTGGTTTAATAAGATTCAGACACATTTTTTTGAGCGTCATTTTATTCTCCATACACTGAACTTATCAGATTTGGCATCGGACGTTTACAGTGGCGTACTCAGGATTTAATCTTCAGGGGGATGGCTTGAACGGATAAAACTATTTTTATTGAAAATTCGATAAAATAAAGAACATATGACTAACTCGGTCAAACGAAGTAGAGCTTGGGCGACCTGAAAACTACTTTGTTTGCTTTTTGGGGGTTGCCAGGACCTCCCCCTGGATGCGCCACTGGGCGTTTGGTCTATTTTAGACTATATTATAATTAATTTTCTTATTTCTTATGGGAACCATTTTGGATTTGTGCACTAAAAGATGTATCACACTGTTAGTAGATATAATTTAAAAAATAACTGTAAATAATCCAATAAAAGCGATTTTTAATCAAATGAATAATGAACATTACCATTTTAAACAAAACCTATCTAAAATTTAACAATATTGAAAAGTTGTCAAGTATCGAATTTTTATTACATCATTATTACTGTACCAAATTAAATTTAATATATACAATTTAGAATCAAGTATTCTAATTGTTTTCTTAACTGACTACCCAATCGAAACGCCAATTATTGTCTGTTTACTTTTTCTCTGTGATCAGTTGTGATAATACAAACTACTGTGCCAACTTATTAATTTTTAGCTAAGTCTAAAGATAAATAGATTAATTTGCTATTTTATTGTCATACGTATGTATGTCCGTTTCATATCATTTAACAGATTTATCTCAGATAAATTATCTCCTACAGCTTCTGAAATCCCCATGGCAGAAACATTATCTTAGAACTTACTTAGACAGTCACTGTGTATTGTATGTAGTGTACGGTGTACAACACATTGTAATTGTCTTTCCACTTCTGCAACTGCTATATTTTTTTAATTATGTATCAGAACTATTCTCTTTTGTTGACTAATATCGCCACATTGGGTAGAATTACCTAATAAAAAAAAACAACACTAAAGCATTGTGATACATGTTATACAGTGAGTTTCTTTAAGGTGTTCCATAAAATTGAGCATACATTCAGAAATAAAAAATAAATAGGAAGTCTTATAAAAGTGTGGGCAAAGACAATTCTTTATAAAGATACGCAACATTTTGTAATTGCTTGTTGCAGTGACTTTACAACATTTATCGTTCTTGTTTTGTTAAATCAATTACAGTATTCGTTTTTAATATTTTTACGCTGTCTATAGGTTTTTATCTAAATATGCTGATTTGCACCTGACTAGAAAGAGCGAATAGCTGATGGTAACGTTGCCCAGGCAGTAAGGATTTTAAAAAGTTTTTGAATTACAGAGACCATGTGCTAACACGTTTTTGGACTCAATTCTGAAAACGAAATTTTAATTATTATTGTAGAAAATCTACCGGCCTGTTAAGATCTTGTGTATGGAAGAAAGGCGATGTATGCATGAGCAACAACTTTACCCATATTACCTCCTAAATGTGCAAGTTTAAGAACCACTTGACAACAATAATTGTTGGCGTCCTTTGTACTTGTATTTCCAATTAAAATCCTGCATTTGCTTCAAATATCATTTGCATGGACGACGCATACTTTACCATATGTAAAGTACCGTAGTGCTCAGTGCTCACATTTAGAGCGACAAAAATCACGTTATTGTACCTTTGAGACATCAACACGAATTTTATGATAATGTTTGATGTGGCATCATTGGTGATGAATTACTCGAACCATTTCAATTACCTAATAGAATAAATGATAACAATCAATTTCTCCTGCAAGAATTTATTGCCAATTTTATTGGATAATGTGTACGTCGAAACAAGTGGATGCTTTCTAATGCAATATTTATTATTTTTTTTAAAGAAACTTCGGAGTTCAAATGCTTTGATTTTTATTACCAAATCTGCACCTAAATTTACGAAACACTTTAACACATAGCCTATAAACAGATAATATCTTTATGGGGTGAAATGATGTATATTTTATTTAGTGAATATTAAACTTCTACGTAAATTTTGATGGGGAGAGGCAATACCATATTTTAAATATTGTGCAGTTTTTACAAATATAGAGCTCCATATAGTCACTTATGTTGTGAAAACGAATGAGTTCTTGTAGACATTTGTCTACGGTTCTAAATTTAAATTGGAGAAGAGTTTTCATTTAAGAATCTTATGTTTCGAGTATAATGTGAAATACATGCCATAACAAAATAAAGTGTACCACATAAGACAGCAATCACAGTCTACAAAATTGTCTGTTAAAGAAACCAAAGCGAACGTAATATTTATCGCAATTTTGTTGTTGCGTGTTTTCTTCCCAACGGCAATAGTATTTCAAGGAATTTCCATATAGAATCCACTAACAACAGAATTGTTACGAGTTCCGTGTACCCCTGTAAGGAGTGCATTGACTTAATCATAACCGAGATAAAGACGCCCCCACAATTTTCTTATGAGATATTGTACACAAGAGTCGCAGATTTGAATATTGCTTCATTCTTTTTTGTGCTTGTGGTTCGCCTTACGAGACGTTTGCGAATTAAATAATATTTTTGAATTCTGTTTGGCAATTTTAGGTCAAAGCAGTAACATTGTTTGAGTAATTACTGCCAAATATCAATATAAGAAACTATTTTATTAACTAAGACAATAACCAGGGCTCGAAACCGAAAAAAATTTTGGTTAACGGTTAACCAAAATCGAGAACATTATTTTTATAACGGTTTTTGGTTAAAAACCGGTTTTATTCGTAAAAAACCGGTTTAGTGTAAAAAACCGATTTAAATTATAAACCGGTTTAAAAAACCGTTAAATTAACCGGTTTTTAAAATTATTTAGATCAGGAATGTAAAGTATGAAAAGATATTTTTTATTTATATTTTTATAATAAATGTACAATCAAGAGTTCAGTAATGACTTTTGGTAAACTATTCGCATTTACCTACTACGGATTTTGTATTTTTCATCGTAATTTTTATTAAAAAAAGATGTTAAAAAAACGGTTTTTTATTATTTTGGTTAAAGGTTACCGTTTTTTTGCCTTAAAAAATAACGGTTTCGGTTTCGGTTAAAAATCACATTTTCTGACAAAAAATAACGGTTAACTTAACCGGTTAAAAAACCGGTTTCATGCCCTGACAATAACACGTTGTGTGATGATCCTATCATAGTTCGAATTTAAGTGCTACAGAGTGCTACTATCTTCATTCACAAAGTATTTACTTTAAAGAGGGGAATGTTATTTTGTTTGATAAGTAAGAAGGAGATATTAAAAGAAACGAAGACGCGAGTTTTTAATGCAGTGTACGTACCCATTCTTACTTACAGTTCAGAAACTTGGACACTAATACAAAAAGAAAAACAAAAAATATAGACACTGGAAATGAGATTTATGAGAAGAATAGATGGATGCAGACTGATCGAAAAAATCAATAATGAAAACATCTGAAAAATCTAGGAGTAATAGATATTAAGAAAAAGATGGAGACGAATCAATTAAGATGGCTTGGACATCTACTACGCATGCCAGAAAGTAGATACGCGAAAATAGGATGGAAAATGAAGATGGAGGGAAAGAGATATAGAGAATCCCAAGAATGGGAAAAACAAGTGAGGCAGAGACTAGAAGAAAAAGGAGTCAACTGGAGAGATGTGCCACGATTAGCTAACGATAGGCAGGAGTGGAGAAACCTAATCCAAAAATAGAAAAGCATACCTTGACACCTTGACACCGAAAAAGTTTGGTATATGCTGCTTTAGATAATTAGGTTGGACATTCAAAATTATAACGTGTTTATTTTGGAATACAGTTGATATTATTTCCTAAATTTTGAACTGATCGTTTTGATCCCTGGCGTATAACACGCAACTTTTTGGTGTTCTAAGTGCGTACTAAACGGCGAGATATATACTGTATGTAAATATGTATAGGTATGTAAATTTTACATGAAAAGTTAATTTTATTTGTAGATGTTCCCAGTAAATATTATAACTGAAAGCAGACAAATCCCCTAATTTCTGATCGTTTTATACGATAGATATGAGCTAATATCATGAAATGTAGCTTGAAAATTAAACCTCGTCTTATACGCCGATGTATACGATAATTACAATAAATGTAGAAAAATTTTTTGGTTACTTGATTATTCAATAATATTGAAGCTTTTCTTAGTGTGCCAAAATGTGTGACGGTTCTTTTAATATTATACTTTTCAACTTATTGTTATCCGGGTTATGTCAAGCCGATATTATTAATACATAAAATAACATCAGTTGTGCAAAAAGTTAGAAATTTTTCTAAATAAAGGAAATCATTTTTTGATCAAAAAACTTTGTGAACTGATAGCATAAACATTTAATACGGCGCCCATAATATTTGTATACAGGGATGCGCAAAAGTATGGAAACAAACAAATATCTAGAACACTATTAAAAATATTTCAATGAAATTTGGTATTTGACCGTTATCGTACATTCCGGATTCGATAAAAATATTGAGGTTGCGATTTAACTTCCGGTTCAACCGGAAACGGACTCAAACTTTGAAATTTTAAATGGCACACCCTGTATATTTTCATATTTTTGGATTCCTCTTTAAATTTACTTTAAAAAATGTTTGAGGTTGTATGGGGCTTAAGTCGACCGTTTTCGTTAAAATCACATTTTTATGAAAATTTTGAGCTATACAGCATTGTTAAAAATTTTCAACATTTAAGAACTTTGAAATTGCAAGTTTTTTTTTTTTTAAGTTTATGTTGACAATAAGCTTACTAACACTTTGCACAACGTATATTTAAAAAATATTATACAGGGCGTTTTTTACGCTTGTTCAAACTTGTACAACTTTAAACATCGATAACTCATTTTTCTTAAATACAACACCCTGTATATTTTTACACATTCTTATAGAAAATTGATTTCTCTTTCGAAAACATAAAGGCTGTTTTTCACCT
This sequence comes from Elmis aenea, assembly GCA_947652605.1. Classification (NCBI taxonomy): domain Eukaryota; kingdom Metazoa; phylum Arthropoda; class Insecta; order Coleoptera; family Elmidae; genus Elmis; species Elmis aenea. The sequence goes on along the minus strand of OX393579.1, from coordinate 30,815,276 downwards.
TAAATTGATATTTTTCGAGATATCGCGATTTTATTGTTAATTATTAGGGCAACGTAATATTTTCAAGTAGGCTATGAAGAAAGACAGTGTTAATTTAAACAATTGAAAGAAAAAAAAACAAGAAAGTTATAAATCTATCTTTTTCGTACAAATTTTTGACATAAATGTATTAGGTAGGCGAAAAACAAACGCTGATTAAAAAAAATAATAACTAACCTGCCTTATGTTTAAATTTAAAAAAAGGTTAGGGTTGGGTCGGTTAAACCAAAAGTCGTATTGCAAACACGCAAAAAATAGTTTATAGGATTTAGTATTTGTCATCACACTCGTCCAACAGAAAAATGCATAAATAATTTAAAAAAATCTTAATTCAAAAGTAATAATGGTAAAATTCGTTAACAAAAATGTCAAAAATTTGTACGAAAAAGATAAATTTATAACTTTCTTGTTTTTTTTCTTTCAATTGTTTAAATTAACACTGTCTTTCTTCATAGCCTACTTGAAAATATTACGTTGCCCTAATAATTAACAATAAAATCGCGATATCTCGGAAAATATCAATTTTAGGTGAAAAACAGCCTTTATGTTTTCGAAAGAGAAATCAATTTTCTATAAGAATGTGTAAAAATATACAGGGTGTTGTATTTAAGAAAAATGAGTTATCGATGTTTAAAGTTGTACAAGTTTGAACAAGCGTAAAAAACGCCCTGTATAATATTTTTAATAAGTCATATCGCAACCTCAATATTTTTATCGAATCCGGAATATACGATAACGGTCAAATACCAAATTTCATTGAAATATTTTTAATAGTGTTCTAGATATTTGTTTGTTTCCATACTTTTGCGCATCCCTGTATAAAAAAGTTATGGGATCTTAAAATCTAAGCTTAAGTTTGATAGTGTCAGGTGATTAAAGGCACGATTGCATAAAGTAGCACTGGTGCTAGAATACGAGTTAATCTACACAACTTGGCGCCAACTATGCTGAGATCTTGCCTATAGCTAGTTCTAGAATTAACGTGGTTTAACCCCGGGGTTAATCCCTGATTCAACTTTTATGTAATCAGGCCTTAGACTTATATGACTTAAGTCTAACTTTCGAATACCAAATTTCAGATTTCTAATGTTGATTTTAAAAAAGTTATAAAGAAAACAAGAAAATATGTTTTTGTTTTTTTCAGGATATTGCAGAAACTGGGTTCAATTTGTATGATTTCAGTTGAGATGTTAACGAAGCAAATAAAAACCCACTTCTTTGCTAATTTGCCATCCTCCTATCTCTAAAGCCCGCCACTCACGATACAACTATGTGTTATGTAAGTAGGTAAGTCCTTCCAAATAAAAAATCTTTAATGCATGTCTGCCTTATTTTGAAAAATTCTGAATTCATGAGTATAAAAACCTATTAAGCTTTTGTTGTGTTCAACTGTTGTCGCTATCACATTTCTCTTTAAAACAATAGAAGAAATATGAACTAAAAATCTTCGGAAGTGAATCTTGAAAGGAAGCGAACTAGTTCTCATGATTCTGAAAATCAAAAATTTGTCAATTAATTTTTTCTAATGAAGTCTGTGTAATTAATTTTTTGGATTCTTATTCCTGAATTTATTAAAAATTAAAAATGCCAAATTAAAATCATTCATATTACAAAATTGGTGTTAAGTGTTAACAAATATATGTAAAATATACCATACATATTTTGTGTAAAAAAAAAAATAGTTGTTGTCGCGGATCATATTTGGGAACCTCTGGCGTAAAGTATCATATTATCTTCTGTAATATGTAAAATAGGCAATAAAACTTGTTATTCAAAAAAAAAATGTTTTGCAAATAATATGTACATGTACATGTACATGTAATACATTCAGTTGCATTCACTAATAAACGTTGCCCAAATTTTGTATTTAAGAGCAAAGAGTGATTAATGTCGCAAAATATATTCTACTTATAGCTACTTCTAGAAACCGCTTTAATTTATATTTGCCATTATTTATTTACTCCCATTATTGTAATTATGTTATTTTATATTTTTTACAGTAACATAAAGAATCACGAGAAACGACTAAACTTATCTATATTGGCGATAAGGGCCATGTACAAGTATAAATCAATTGAACGTTTACAGGTAGCAAATGTTTCTGACAACGTTCTGGGCGATCAGTTTAATATTTCAGCAATCGAAGTTCACGTCAAGAATAAAAACGCGATTCGAACGGAATATCGAATAACCATTTAAATAATGTTGAAGGTGTCCATTCGATCATTTCTGAAAGCAATTTGGGCGTCAAACTGTAGACGCCTTCGTCAAAAAAAGACTTAAAAAATGAAACAAGCCTACATGTTACATACATACGTCAAATGAAATTATAAAAAAATATTATCCTGATATTTTTCTTCCTCTTTGGGTTATTAATAGAAAAATATAATATTGTTTATTTAATCTTTCCTTTATGTAACAAAATGGCCACTTTGATTAAACTTAATAAATACAATACTATTACAATAACTTCGTGTATTGTGTAACAGCACTCAATAAAACTAGATAAAAAATAATTGGCACAACGATAATTTTGTAAAAGTAAATTTAGTTTAGCTGTAATAAAAAACCATCTAAGGAATTTTTTATTCGCATATCAATAAATATCAACCTGAAAAAATAAAATTTCGTATAACAAACAAACTTCTAATTTATTTTGTTGTTGATCGTAAGATTAGAATTTCCGCGCAGGAAACATTAATACATTTTGGTCGTAATGATACGGTAGCCGTTATAATGTTAATTGAAGTTTTGTAACATATTTTTATATTATATGTGAATGTGTCGGCTTTTATCAACAATGTGGTATAGTATATCATAATTTCAGGCCTCCACAGCGGAACAAAACATGAGATAACAGTTCGTGAGTAGAATTTACCAAATTAACGTGGCGTGTAGGAGTAGTTCGGTATTAGCGCAATGCAATTTCTAACTCCTCAGCACTGTTATAAAAGACAATCAACAAGATTGATACTTTTAGGTATTAAAGGCTATTTATATATAGAGTGCTCTTTTTTGGTCTCTAATCCGTTAAAACTGCAGACGGTGAAATATTAACGTCTTAATCATACATGAGCAACTTTATTTATTTTGGTTATTAGCAATAGCACAGAAATTTTGTAGCGTCTTTTTCGCTACAGCTTATGTAGGTTTAAGATTGGTGGACATATTTTTAAAATAGAAAGAAGTACTTTATGTTTCATGCTGAATATAATTTGACGTAAACGTTGCAGTTTAATTTTTAATATTTTTTTTTTACTTCAATGTATTTTAATTTGTTTAGTTTATTTTGTAAAATTTTACCACTCTCTAGTGTTGGGAACTAGTTAAAAATTCTACAAACTCTAAAATATTTAACAATGTACAGCGTGATTCAGTTTGACTGTCGCACCCCTATAACTTTGTTATTTTAAGAGGAAACTCCCATAAACCTTATATTTTTTGTAAATCGTGGAAAATTCTATATCGAATGACATTCAAATGTTTTTTTTCTATGATGCAATGTGTGAGACTGGCGACAGTTAACTGTTTTTTTTTTTAAATTACATGATATACTTTTTTAAATTAATTATTATAGAGAATTAAATGTTTAACCCAGTGGCGTAACGAGGGTAAATGGCGCCCGGGGCAAAGTTTTTTTTTCGCCTCCCCCGTCCGTATTTTTATTGTAGTTTATACAAATACATACACTGTAATGATAATGAGAACAAATTTCAATATTATAATGGAATTTTAGTTTTAAATAAGACTGGCGCCCAGGGCATCGACACCCTCTTACCCTCCCCTTGTTACGCCACTGGTTTAACCCGATAGCGCATTAAAAAAATAAGCATAGGTACATAGGAACATTTTTAAGAAAAATGAGTTTTTAAATTATTTATTATTTTTCACAAAATCGGTGTATATATAACTAAATAAAACACGATTGCTGAAGTATTTGACAGTTTATAACTTGTCTAATCGTATTTTATTATTTTTCGACGAAAAATCATTGTCTTGTGAGCATTTAATTGAAACGCCTTAAGTACACACAACAGAAGCAAATTGACAGAAACACTATTTTCAATTTAATGCTCATCAAATAATGATTTTTGGTCGAAAAATAATAAAACACAATCCGACAAGTTATTAACTGTATTACTACAGCGATCGTGTTTTGTTTAGTCAAAGTCAACGATTTTATAAAAAAGAACTTTTAAACTCATTTTTCTCAATTTTTTTCCATGTATGCTTATCTTTTTAACGCTTTATCGAATTTAGAATTTAATTCTCGCTCAGGAACAATTAAAAAACATTTGAATGTCATTCGATAGAGAATTTTCCTCGATTCACAAAAATATAAGGTTTATAGAGGTTTCCTCTTAAAATAATAAAGTTGAAGGGTGTGACAGTCAAACAGAATCATCCTGTATAATCTAAGATTCCTAAATTGAGATGCTTTAGAGTAAAAATTTAATTTTTAATTTGATTTTTATGCTTTGGATAAATTAAGCTCCCACACCTGGACGTGCAATACTTTCGTCTAATATATTATTTGTTTCTTTCAAGGACATAAAATAATGACCAGGTTATACATTGATATTTTCAATGATATATTTATATTCTTGAATTTTATGTTAACTGTAGCATTCTTATCAAGAACATTTTTAATTCCCTTTACGCAATCGTTGTTTATTATTTATCTTTCAAGGATTAATATGTAGGGTATTGTATTTAAAGTACTCGGAACTTTAATAGATTAAATCTTATCGGTGTCGGATAAATAAGATATTATTTGCCAGCATGGATTTATTGTGATTACTTAGTAAATAAAAAAATATAAATATATAACATCAACCATTTTTGTTTACATTTTTTCTTTTGTTGAATGTAAAAACGGAAGTAGGATCTACAACTTGATGCATCTAGCTTTATCCGTTAATAATTAATGGTTTTAGAGTTAATTTAAATTACATTTGAAAATTAGGTAAGCCATGACAATCACAATCACAATGTAATCCATAATTTCAGCAACAATAGCTAGTCATTATTGTTTTAGTAGTATTACATCCGTTTGATTTATCGCGATTACACATTTATTGATGGATATGTTAATGGCAGTTGGAATGTAATGGAAATTCTTGTGCTACCATTCGTCATTCATAAACCTTCAATTTGAATTATGTACATCAAAAACAGTTGATCGTGTGACAACGAAAGTAAGTGATTTTTTAGCAATTTTATAATTGTAAAAGTAACATATCATGTGTGTGATACATCAATAAATTTAAAAAAAAAATCAATTTGTTCCCATCAGAAAAAATAAAGTTGGTTGTCATAAAACAAAAACAAATCGACCTAGATTAGTGATTATCATCCGATTCGGCTTAAAAAGTTGCTTGGCCGGCAATGTGTTTACTCCAAAGGACTTAAAGACGATTTTCAAAAATCGTATTTTCCTGTTTTTCCTAATTTTCTCAAATACCGTGTAAGATCATTGCAATTTCTCTTTAGATTATTAATGAGCACCAAATTTAGCAGCTCTTCTAAATTTAAACCTATGCTTTAGCTATTATAAGAGATTCCTATGCTTAAACTCGAATTTCGAACACCCCGTATATTAGCAACTTTCTATCATCAAGTGATACAAAAATTTTAGAACCCATTTTAATATGGGTATATACGAGGGGAAGTCAGTAAGGAACTGACAATGATTATTAAAAGTAAAAGAAGTTAAAAATGAGGAGAGAAAAACACAAGTTTTGCGACAAAAATTTCTTTATTCTAAAAGTGCCTTAAAACCACGAACATAGAATTGTCATGTTTTGCTTGTTGAGTCAGTAAATTTCGTGCGTCGTATAATGATATGGAATTGATTAAATTAGAAAAAACTTTCATAGCGTTATTCAGGTGTTTTAGAAAATGCATCGTTGCCTTTATAGGAGAAAAAAAAAACATGAAATGTTGTTCATTTGTTTTTCTTGTTTTGTTATACAACTTTTACTTAATTTGCATACCAAATAAATTATTGGTGATATCAGTTTGTTATAGCATACTTAGTTATGTACATGTTAAGGGAAAGAAAAAAGAGCCAACTTTTGAACACCATAAGATATTCATTTGAGAAGATAATCTTTGTTAGCCCTTTTCCAATGATATCTCACCTGCACTATAAAATTGAAGTACTTCAACAACAACATATTTTTGAACAAATAACGATTCCTATAATTTACTTAAATAATTAAAATATATCACCGTTGACAGATAAAAGGCTTTTGTTATTAAAAGAGCACTATTGTTCATGGTCAACAATGTTGTTTGTTGGGTTGGGATAAGTTAATTTATTATGTTTTACAATTGATATATAATTGCAACGATAAAAATAATTGCTGTCTATTCAGTCAATATCTAACACAGTGTCACATAAAATCAAGATATTACTGTCATAGTTTTTTGTTGTCCAAGTGTGCCGTGACAAACTGATAGGTGTAACTAGTTTCTTGCAATTTAAAATTACCCAATAGCACAAAAATTCAGATTTTAATTTCTTAAACTAGAAAAGGTATGAAACAAAATATAATCTCAAAGTGTTGTGTTTTGTTTCCATCAAGTTTTTCGAAACGTTTGAATATCGCTACAAATTAAGATTGGTTATATGTAAGTTTTGGCCAATTTAATCGAATTTCTATCTCATATAATAAGACATTTCCACAGCGGTTTGAATTAAGTGGTTCATACTGTACACAAACTCTTAAAGACAATGATTCAAATTAACAAATTTAAATTAGTTTGTGTATAAGATATCCGTCACCAAAAAATTAAAATGGTACGTCCAAAGTTTAAATTTTAAAATGGACCTTTTGATATAACAATAATCGAAACAAAATAGATGTAGATAAATTAATTCAGTATTGGTGTTTCGGATGATTTAAACATTTATAGAAATTAATTATAGTCAATTTTCTAGAAACAATAAACGAATATTCTCATGGTTCTATAAACTAAAACTGTGAAATCTGCGGTATGTCCTAATTTAGTATTTTAAGACGACGGGCATTTGAGATTCCGGTAACGAAATCAATATGCTGCCATATATTTTGTTCGGAAATAGCTGTCCATAATTTTCTGACAGGCGACAAGTGTTGTATAAATGTAGTCATTTTGAAATTAGCAGTAGGATTATTTCCGTGATGTTTATGATAACGTTTTTAATTAGTTACCTCCATAAAATGTGAAAAGCAAATTAAGGACTACTGATAAATATTTGTGGACATAAGATTTTTTTTTAAATCAATACGTTGTGTTCTGCTTAATGAAAACGATTTTTACTTAAAACGTATTTAAGGTTATTCGGTTTACTAATCATGTTTCCGTTTACGTTGCGTTTCGTACACGTTGGTCCAATATTTATTGAAGTATAGGGAGTTTCTGATTAATAATGAACAAATGAAGGAACAATTAAATTTAAAAAAAAATTAAGTTCGATCAATTCTTAATATTAAGTTTTTATTTTTTAATTCAGTAACCTAGGAAATTGTGTTTTTGTTAAATTGTCTTGCTTAAAGTGACAATTTGAATGGCAGTCACATCAACACTAATTTCGTTTTCAAGAGTTTTAAAAATTTTAAGTTTTATCACAAATTTTCGTCCCAAGGTAATCTTATAGTTGGCCACAATTATCATTTAAAACAATAAAATAGAAAAGTAACCAATAATAATTAGCTTTGAGAACGAGAAAAACAAAACTTGAACAATTAAAATAAAAATATTGGTAGTATTTGCTAAGACTTTGTGTTGGACACATTTTCCTCAAAAAGCTTCATTTCAAAAACCATACACTAATTATTGATTTAAAATTTTTTACCTTTCGCTGTGCAGTTTTAGATTTAAATGTTGAGTGGCGCCCTCTATATTTTTATTAATGTAAAACTAATGTAATCAATATTAATTTTTAGTTTTTCAAAAACTGAAAATCAAGAAAATTGCAAAACGACGTTTTGACAAAAATCTGTAGTGCTTTGAAATTATGCTGTGACAATTATTGCTTATCCCATAGATAAGAGCCCATCCTAATGTCATTTATACTGTCACTTTGACGCGAAGTTTTTCGTAGATTTTTGTTTTTGTAACAAGGTTATAATTTCAGTCCAATAAAAACATAGCTAATTGTATAAAATAAATGTTTGATAAAATATAAATGACAATTAAGAATAAATTTTGCGTCAAACTGGGCAGTTGTTACAGCATAATTCCAAAGCACTGCAAATTTTTGTCAAAACGGTGTTTTGCAATTTTCTCAAGTTTTAGTTATTGGAAAACTAAAAATGAATATTGAATACATTTGTAGACACAGCATATTTTTCTTTACAAAAAACCTAAATGCTCTTTTTTTTCTAAAATAATTAGAGGAGATATTCAACTTTTAAAATTTCCCATTGAAATTACTATCTTGCGTGATCCAATTCTACACCCCGTATAAATTACATAATAAAAACTTGAATAATATTAGAAATAATCTCAAAGTATTATTTTCTAGCTTTTGTCAACGCAAATTTTTTATAACTTCAGTAAAATCAATTAGCTTAGCTAAATAATTTTCGATGTCCAAAATTGTTAGATGATTAAGTCGTTCTTGACTAGTTGTGATTCTTAACCATGTTTTCAATGAATTTGCTGGTCTGTAGAACGATCTTTTAACTGAAAGAACAGTTACTGGTACTTGCGAGGCAGATATTGACAAATATATCTTGCAGTTTTTTGTCGTTAATGGCGTTCAGACGTTTAATCGGGCTTATTTCAGTGCTAAAAACTGTCTTCAAAACACTTTTAAGATGAAGGATTTCGTGTAGTTAGTTCTCTTAGACAGATCTTTTTAATATGCTTTGCTGCTTTTGCGGTAAATTGACCACCGTCTAAGTTCTTGAAGTTCAAAAAGGATGATCATTCACATATGGTATCTGCTACTTCAAATCTTGTCTTTAAATCATTGATAATAAAACCTAGTATTGGCTAAACTACGGAAATTATGAAATATTGTTCTATAGAAGTTTTTCGGGAAATCAAATAAAGGTTGCACTCCGACTGCTTCAGCAACTACTTTTACCGCTTGAATAACACTTTCCCACGAGTTGATGAATAAAACAAACGTCAATATTTTCTAAAGTCGCTTTTTATCATCTGTTCATCTTACTTATCAGGTCAACCCTAGGCTTAAGCCCTGTCAGCCCCCCTTGGAAGGACCATAGTATACTGTTAAGAAATAAATCTTGTCTATACTTAAACGTAGTTTAAATGTTTTTTTATTAAATAAAATGTAGGGTAATAAAAAAATTCATGTTAAATTGCTTAATTTTTTATTTATAATCATAAACAAAAAAAAAGTGCGTGACAAATTTGAAAGACAGAATTTCATATATCACACAAAAATCACGCTAATAATCAAGTGCCACTTTACTAACGAGTAAAATGACTCCTATAATTTATCAAAATGGAATCAACCCGCACAAATTGTGTTTTTTTGTTGTTTAGAAACGCATTAAAGATGTATTTGTAAAAAAGGTCAATCATCTAAAAGAAAATAAGTGCCTTAACCGAAATATTTAATTACCGAAAAGGCCCATTAATTACAAAAATAGTAGTTATCAGTTTCACTCCTGTCTGTATGTTAAACAGTAGTGATTTACTGTTTTGTTTCTAATGATATGATAGGAACGGATCATCACGAACCTTTATGTAACTCATGGTTTACGGGTAGAAAAGCAAGGGTAGTGTGGTTAAATATCGATCTAGTTTGCGACGGCGCGATCGCGCCTTCTCTGACAGCAGATGGAGGGCGGCATTTGCCAGAGTTTATGCATCAGTGCGGTATAACATCATGGCAGACCAGTTTGGTCCTTCGCGGTAGTGAAGTGGTGACTACTTCTTAAATTCCTGCTACGCTGCAGGAACGAATCCTGCTGGCCTTTACCGACTTGTCATTGCACTTACTGCAAAATTTAAGGTAATCATTGTTTTTTAAAGTAAACCTTTGAAGTTAGTTTTTTTGGTAATGACTTCTGTCACCATTGCATGTTTATCAACGTATTTAATTCAATTCTTGTTTATCAAGTAACACTGAATATATTTAAAAGTGCCTTATAATTTTGCAGGAGTTTTTTTTTGTTGCAATTGTAGCACATGCTTGCATATAATTTCTATAAATATTACGATAACTCCAAGTTTGCTGCGGTAAAATATGTTAATGCGAATAAAATTATACACGTGTTACTTTATTTTTCAAGTCATAAATTTATTAATGGAGTTTCAACCTTACGTTAATCAATAATTTAAATCCTCAGCTGTTTATTTATTTTAACTTTTAAATTCTGTATAATCAATGATTTTATTTGCAGCTTATTCGCGATGTAACTCAAATATTTTGAGCGAATAATTTTGGGATTTATTTGTGAATAATTAATCAAACTCTTGTTTGAAAAAAAGATATAATTTATATTTATTTAGGAAAACGATTTTGAGTTTACAAAGCATTAATTTAACAGCAATTTTTAAGCAAGTAAACGACATTTTGCTTTTACACTAAATTTAATCGGCACCATTTTTTGGTGTCCAACTAATAAAATATTTTTTGGATTGTTTGGTAACGTAGATTTAGTTGTAAAATATTTGAATGCAAGTCACTTTAGAGCACGCGTTTGTATAATAAATATCAGAGAGAACAGATTCGTTGTATTTTTAGGGATAAGTACAATAAAGAATAGGTGTAGTAAGTACTGAATAATTTTGTTGGAAAATTATAGTATCTTTTGATATTTTTACAAAATTGGGAAAGTACTAAATAATTCCGACGATTAAAAATAAAGATTTAATGGAATTCGAGATTTTGAGAGTAATTTTTCTTTATATGTTGAGATGTAGAGTTGAAATAGTTATAGCCGTACGTGCCATGCAACTTGTTGGTTTTAAAAACAAGTGTCGATAAGTTAGTAGTTTTATATTTTGGCGAACTTCAACCTAAAAGCATTAGATTTGTTTGCAACGTACGTTAATGTTAAAGTTTAAACTGTTGCTTTATGTGTAAAGTATAAATCACACCTGTAGCCAAAATCAGTGAAGGCAGGATGCCATGCAGATGAGCGCCACGACGTTTAAGTCTTTATAGTTTACTAGGCGATTTACCCGGCGTTGCACGGGTGATTACAATTCTCTTTTATCAATCACAGACTACTCGCGCTCCGCGCTCGCGCCCGGCGGACGTTCCCAAACGTTCAATTACAGACTACTGGCGCTCCGCGCTCGCGCTCGGCGGACGTTTGCGGCCGTTCCCGGGCATTTCCGGCCGTTCTTTATACGGCGTTTGATCCGTCAGGTCCTAAATAGTAACTGTGCCAAATTTGGTCCCGATCGGTCAACGGACCTAGGATTCTATAGCGAACAAACAAACACACAAACAAACAAACAAGCTCTTTTATATATACAGGGTGTGTAAAAATTGGCGGAAGGGCTACACGGAGCGATGTTCTTCGTAAAATTCTAAGTCGAAAATCTTGATACAAAAATGTTGTACCATGCTTCCTATGGCCTCAGGAACCATTTAAAGAAAAAAAAAATTGGCAACATTGCATACATTGATTTGCGTTTGGACATTTTTTTATCAGCAATTTTTACTTAGGTATTTACATTTTTTGTTCGAACTGAAAGCCTTCAGTTCGTAAACATAGCTGCAAACTTTTGGGTAACGTAAAACACAAACTAGAAATAATTACGAGAAAAACAGAGATGACAGCTAAGGACAATGTTGCCATATGTATTACTGTCATTAAAATCAGTGATTTACATATTTTCAACACCAATTTTTGAAAGGAAGAACACAATATCTAGGAAAAAATACTATACGAAATCTATTTTTATTCCAAATTGCAGCTTTTTCATTTGCAAGTATTAAATAATAACGCCTATTAAAGGACTAAATGTCAAAGCTTTGAGGACCTCTTGCAGACACAGCAAGCGTGGTACAACATTTTCGTATTAAGATTTTCGACTTAGAATTTTACGAAGAACATCGCTCCGTGTAGCCCTTCCGCCAATTTTTACACACCCTGTATAGATAGATTTAGTGGAAAACTTACTAAATGATTTAGGAATATTGCTGTATGATGTATGTAAGAGCTGTATTACAGGAAAAAATGTGTGAACGTGTACCTTATTAATCTTATTGTGACTACTATTATTGTACAGGGTGGTCAAAATTCAATGTCCCCCAATATTTTTTAGAAATATGTGACTAAGTACAGGGTGGACTAAATTCGAATGTTTTACGGGGTAAGTATCTCACTTACCAATATAGTTAACGAAAATCTGGTATCGGTCTGTTGGGCTATTTTTTTGAGATAAATATGATCTCACTTTCCATTTTGACACTACAGACGTAAATTAATTTTCAACGGTTTTGAACATTTACTATAACTTTTTTATTTAAGAAAATAGAATTAAATGTTACACAAGGTTTTTGTAAACATTTTTATGCTTAATAATTAAAAACATATTTTTTTAATAACCTTGAGTTTTGAGATATGAAGTAAACTTACATTTTTTGATATGGCAACTCTAGTAGGCCGTGACTTTATTATATAGAAGGCAACTTTTAAGCTTTTTAAAAATACGTAGATTTATGTGTGTTGCAAAACGTAACCCAGATATGACTAATTTTGTGAAAATGTTATTATCACAGTTGGACATGATTTCGAATCAATTGATGTTTGCAATTAAATAACAAAAAGAGACCATATCAGATATTCGCTAACTATTAAGGTAACCGAGACCCCGTAAAACATTCGAATTTGGTCCACCCTGCCGGTACAGGATGGTCAAATTAGAAATATTTGTAGAGTATCTCGATATCTACAGATAGTTTGCGAAAATCTGATTTATTTCCAGATAAATCCACCTATTTTAACAGATTTTCTGTAGCGGTTGTTGTTTCCGACTATGTATAGTTAAAATATGTAATTTTTACGAATTTGAAAATTGCCCACATTTTAGAAAATTAAAGCTAGCGTTAGTAAGATTTTTGATAATAATTTAAAAGTAGAATTAAATAAATAATTCTCTTTTATGACATTTACTTCTGATATATTTGTATTATAGAAGCTATAGTAAGCCATGACTATTAAAAATAACATTTTTTCTACTTACGTATATGAAAGTTATCATTTTCTCACTGCCTACCCTACATGAAAGTTTTACTTTTTTATGTCAATGTCAAAATCAAATTGTAAAATTTACGATTTTTTTAGGCTTAAACTCATAATAAACTAAAATTGCGTTAATATTCTTATCAAATAATTTAATTTTAATGTAGCATTTTATATAAAATCCTAAGAATGGTACAAAAATTAATATTAAATATATTTCGTTTGCAGGTTATAATTTGATTTCTGTCAATGTCAGTGTGGAGGCGTCGCTATGGAAATCAAATGATTAATTAATACGTTATACATAATAATTTATTGTCATTTAGTTCCTTTACAATAACTTTTGTTCTATAATAAAATTTTAAATTCGTAGAAAAAATAGCATTTACGACTCGAGATGAATCAGTTTTTTTCGTTCGTGAGATTTGCTCACACGCCGCTTCGCGGCTCGTGAATACATCTCAGCTCACGAAAAAAACTGAACTTTCATCTCTTGTTGTAAAATATACTATTCTCGGTTGCAGAAAACTTATACTAACATATGTCATTTATTTTAAAAGTGAGGCAAAGTCACTTTTAAATAAATTATGTTAGGTTATAATCAGTGGCGGCCGGTGAAAATTTTAAGTAGGGGTGCTGTTTAATATACAGCCAGGTTATTAAAAAGTACATAAAAAAAGGTATAATATGTTAAATAAATTTGTTATTCATATTAAAGGGATATACAAAAAATATTATTACAAAAATTATATTCGTGAAAAAAAAATCGTATTTACAAAAATCTATTATTTAAAAATAAACTCCATTCTTCTATTTTTGCCTTGGCAAAATTTCTCAATAACCATTTCATTTAAATTTAGAATTTGTGAAACCATCGTTTTTTCAATTGATACCATACATAGTGCTGTCAACCGTTCTTGACTCATAGTATTTCTTAAGTACGATTTTACTCTTTTTAAAGTGGAAAAACACCTTTCTGCTTCTGAAGTAGTCATTGGAATTGTTACTAAAATTTTGATAAGTTTAATCATTTCACTAAAAACACTTGCTAAGTTTTCTTCGTTTAATGCATTTAATAGTTCCAGCAATCCTCTAAAATTATGGAATTCTTTTCTGGTATAAAAAATTTCTAGTTCTGTTTTTAATTTTTCCTGCATTAGCATCGAATAAATTTTACATGTTTCTTTTATTAAATTAATAGGTAGTTCTTTACAAAAACTTTCAAAATTTTCTCGATAAAATAGTTTAGCAGCTATTAAATGTTTAGAAAATGCAAATCTTTCTTTTGCTTCCTCGCAGATCCTGTCACATACTTCTTTACTTTCCATAATTTTAGAAGCACTATCAGAATCAGAATTACAGCTTTCTGAATTGCGAATTTTTGAAATTGCATTGTAAAATTCATTTAATGCTCTTTGAATCTTATTGGCATCAATATTTCTCGATTGCATTTGATTATATAAAATCTCGACATGAGGCATGATTTTATGAAAAATTCCTAGCCAAAACATAAATTGTTTATTTCTTAACAATGCTAAAAATCCTGCTGATTCTAGAATAGTTTTATCAGTAGTTTTTAAAGACTGCAGTTCTTCAAAACATTTAATAAGCTGATCCCTATTTTCATAAACTGTATTAACTGTTCTTATATGAAAATTCCAACGTGTATTTGATGGTCTTGGAATATGTGCCCTAACATGCTTTTCCAATATTGCCAATCGTTGAGGAGATTTTGAAAAAAATGCCGCTATTCCTGAGAGATTTGCAAAAAATATTCGGACAGATTTAATTGATAAGGTTGCATGTTTCATAATAAGATTAAGTTGATGTGCGTAGCAATGAATAAAATGAGCATTTTGAAAAACCTGTTGTATTTTATATTGAACACCAGCCCGTTCACCTTTCATAACATTAGCTCCATCATATGTTTGAGCTATTAACTTATTTGAATCATTTTTAACAACTTTGTTTATTTCGTTAAGTAAACACTTAGATAGACCATCTGCAGTTACATTTTCTGGTGTAAAGAACCCCCAAAATCGTTCATAAACTGAACCGTGGAGTTCGTATCGAAAAACAATCGCAGTTTGTACATGCTCAGAAACATCAGTGGTATCGTCGGCCATGACTGCTACATACGATGTTTCATTAATTTCTGATACTATGTGGTCCTGACAAACTTCCAAAATACATTGTAGCAATTCGTTTTGGATAGTTTTTGAAGTTCCTTTAAACACTGAACTACTTTCTAAGTGTTTTTGCAAAGAAGGGTCAACAGTTGCAATAAAATTTATTAGCCCCTTAAATACTCCCGGATTTTCAGATGAATCACTCTCATCATGTCCGCGAAGAGATAATTCAAATTTGCTGCAAAATTTTATGCAGTCAATTATTTTAGATAATATTTCTCGATTTTTCTTAACTTCTTCATTATGTTTTAATTTGGATATTCTGTAAGCCTCGCTAAGTTGTTCGGAAATATTAACTTGTCCCAACAAAGAAAATGATATTACATTTTCCATGTGTTTTCTAGAATTTTGATGTTTGTCGCATTTTTCCTTCATCTTGTTTATATTTTGAAAGCCGTTCTGTGTCCATACAGTGTCACCGCCAAATAGTAAACAAGGAAAACAAAATAACGCATTTCTAATTTCGCAACCACAAAGCCAAATAATTTTTTTATACCATTCATTGTTAAAAGATCTGATATATTTTTTATTTTTACTTATTCCTTCCTGACTAATTACAATATCTGGTGTTGGACGACCTTTATTTTTAATTTCAATTTTTTCGTTTAATGTTAATAGCGAAAATTTTATTTGTTTTAAGTGTTGTACACTAAGAGTCGTCATTTTCAACTCTAAATTACAATAAAAAAATAATTTGTTTTATCAAACAAAATAATTGTAAAAAATTTCGTATCTTACTTCCGTAGCGCAAACTAATAAAGCCACTGTCCTGTTCTGGCGTACGCGCTAAAGCATCATCAACTTTGCATACGATCAACTGTATCGGAACTGCGAAATTTGCAGTGCCGGTGTTGCATTTACTTGCAGACAACGAATATCGCCGAATCTAGCCCTGTGTCTGACCCGAGACTAACCGAATATTATAAAAGCGGAACTGCTCTGGCTGGCAGTTCCACTGTTCGCAATGTAGCTATAAAGCGTTTAATCACTCTTTTCACGATTTCCAAACGCAATTTATATCTTTAACATGTATAATTGCATTTATATCATGCTTGTAAATATTGTTTTTAATACTTTCTTTTAAACAATAATAAATTTGGGTTTTTCAATTTTTTGCTGGGGGTGCTGCAGTGCCGCAGTGCTTATGCACGAGCCGCCACTGGTTATAATAACAGGAGATAAAATTGAATGTGATCTTTTTATCTGTTAGCAATTTATAGTCAATATATTTTAAAATCCCTAATATTTTGGCAATGGAAGTTTTGATGATTAACAGTATTGCAATCATGTTTATTTAGAAAGTGATGCAAGTCCAAAAATCTGTGTTAATTACATCAGAAAATTATAAAGATAAGATGGATTAATATATATACCTCTTGTTTATCAAGAATACTTTAAAATGCTAAATCCTAAATAAAAATAAAAATAAATATAAATTAATATAAAATAAAAATTATTAACCTAAATGTATAATTGCTGGAATTTTTAATAAAAAAACATTCTTTTTTGCTATGTTTTTTTAACTGTATTTAAAACACTATATTTTGAAGGTTTCACTTTTATTTTTCATCAAATGAATAAATATGTAAAGAAAATAGTATAATATTTTGTCGTTATTATTAAAAATAAGGATTATTCAACTGATACATTGGTCTCGACAATTTTTTAAGTCTCGGGATTCGAAACTTTTTTTTATGGTTGTGGCTATTTCCACCTACAGTAGGTACGAATAATTGGCTATTTGCACCTACAGTAGGTACGAATAATTGGCTATTTGCACCTACTGTAGGTAGATACGAATTATTGGCTATTTGCACCTACTGTATAGGCATATACCGCTTGTAATTGAGTTCTGGTACACCCCCTTTTTTACTTTAGTTTTAATTTTTCATAAATAAACTTTTATACAGATGATATGTGTAAATACTGGGTTATATGAACACATGTACACTATTATTTCAATTCCGGTTTCGTCGACAATTACCCTAACTTTGTTATTTCAAATGGAACAACCTGTATATTTTATATTTTTGGAAAGAGGAGGCAACTTTGAATAAACTGCATCATTTTGATTAATTTTAATAACCTCAAATAATTTTTGGACAAATATGTATTTGCCGTTACCTGCATAAATTGAATTTTATTATGTCAACAAGTGTCCGAAAAAGGGTTTTCGTACATTTTAATTAACATTTAGGTTACTTTAATCGGTTTTGAAGGTTGCAGACTATTTTTTGACTAATAACATATATATGTGTTGAAAGGCTGCCTCAAAGACTTAAAATATTATAAAAACTTATTTAGATATTCTATTAATCGTAGTATACTGTGCATAATTGCAACAAATTATCACTAAATACTTTTATTAAATAACTATATTAGTTACAACTATAATTTGTTTTGTTGCACTTAGGCACAGTGTACTGCGATTAATAGGATATCTTAACAAGTTTTTATAATATTTTAAGTCTGTGAAGCAGCAATCCAACACAAATATAAGTTATTGGTATTGTTAAATTCGTCAGGAAATACTCTATTTAAATAAGTTCATGTACTACTGCATTTGCAATTGTCAAAAAACCGATTTGCAATCTTTAAAGCCGATTAAAGTAACCTAAATGGCAATTAAAATTTACAAAAACATTTGTCGGACACTTGTTGACAAAATAAAATTCAATGTATGCAGGTCACGGCTCACTTAATAAAAAAATAAATTATTGTTCAAAAATTATTTAAGGTTATTTAAATTAACCAAATCCTACACGGTAGAGGGACTTGTGACTAAATAAAAATAAAAAAGTAACCAAACCAGTGCAGTTAAATTCATAATTGCTTCCTCTTTCTAAAAATGTAAATATATATAGGGTGTTCCATTTGAAATAACAAAGAGGGCAATTTCCGGCGAAACCGAAAGTAAGATAATAGTGTACATATGTTCAAATATTCCGGTTATTTACACAACATATCATATGTCTAAAAGTGTATTTATGTAAAATTAAAACTAAAGAAAAAAAAAGGGTGTACCAGAACTCAGTTACACCGGTATATACCTAAACAGTAGGTGCAAATAGCCAATTATTCGTACTTACTGTAGGTGCAAATAGCCAATTAATCGTACCTATGTACTGTAGGTGCAAATAGCCAATTATTCGTACCTACTGTAGATGCAAATAGCCAATTATTCGTACCTACTGTAGGTGCAAATAGCCAATTATTCGTACCTACTGTAGGTGCAAATAGCCACAACCTTTTTTTTTTTTTTTATTAAAGTCCAGGGATTCCCGGGACTTCGAGACTTTTACGAATCTTATTTACGTACTCGAAAATGGTGGTATAACCTGTCAAAAATGACGGAAGATTTCATAAATTACAAGAAATATGATGCAATATTCATATACTGAAAGGCAACGGCTATTTTCACAGTAAAAAATAAATTATTTCTTGACAGTGACATTGTTTCTGAAAGCACCCGCTACATACTTAAAATTGCTTCTTTGAACGTGCGTGATCGTGAATCGGTCCTGACAGTTGACATAACGCGGCTAACTTATACGTCACACATCCAGCAACAGCAAATGATAATTTAAAAAAAAATCAAATTATATTCACGAATTTTGTTTTTGAAGCATTTACTTTTTAAATAAAGTATTGTAGTAGTAGTAGTAGTAGAATTATTTTTATTTTAGTCTTCATTATACAGAAAATAAAATATATATTTCTAACTAAATACCTATTTTAAATAAACTTAACAATTTTCCATTAACTTTAATACATAACAGGCATAAGTAAAATATATTTTTACTAATAAACTTAGCAATTTTCCTTAAACTTTAAAATATAAAAATATAAAAATATTTTTGCTAAACTCGTGGCAGTAAAAATTGTTAAAAAATTAGAAGTATAAACAATTAATTTCAGTGTTCTGTAACGTTTAGTCTCGTCTCGAGTCTTGGACTAAATGTCCCGGGACTCGAGACTAAGAAAGTCCCTAGAATTCCTGGAACTTACGTCCCGGGAAAGTCCCGGGACAGAATCCTTAATACGTATACAGTATACCGTATAGCGTACATGGGTCGGCAACCTTTTTGTCAATAAGAGCGCAATATAAATTCAAAAGTTTTTGGGGGGCGCCCGAAAAAAAAACTTTAAAATATTAAAGGTTTTATTCTCGGTAGTAGCCTTATGGACGTAATACATAAGGTTCAAATTCGCACATTTCGATAGGTTAGCAATGTCTATGAGCGTACCATAGAACTGATTTCCTAACAACGTTTGTGTGTAATATAGTGAGAGCGCATAAAAATCTCACCGAGGGCGCCCCGACCCCTGCCGTATACAATATGAAAAAAAAACGACGCCTACACCATAGATATTAAAAAAACCAAATGTCCCTGTCGGTGTCTAACTGAAAACAAATTAATGAACAATACAAATAGTTTAATATAAATAAAACCAAGAATAGCAGTTTTGATCCAATACAATTTTAATTTACCAAAAATCTAAGTGTATTTTTATTAATGTATTTTATGATTATGATTTACATTTCAAGACCGTTCAATCGCATAACTTCTTATCCCAAGCTAGTTAACAGATAATTAATTATAATCGTGGTAAACACTGGATTACTGCTTACCACCAGCATTAAACACAGCAATCTAGTCGTTCCACAACAAGGGAGTATGTAAAGCACTTCTTTTTATAAATCGAAATTAAATTTTTATTCGTTTATTAATAGTAATTAATAGTTTTTATGAAAGCATGTGGCTAAAATTATATTTTCCAGTGTATTTTTCGATAATTCGTTAGTGACGGAGTAAATCTCGTGATACTTACTTAAAAAAACTTAGATTTGATGTTTTCGTATAGTAAGTGTTTGAGATGTTTGTAGAAAAGTTGTGTATTTTTCATAATTTGAAAATAAAAATACAACGACAGAGTTGATGGTTAATTTAAAGTCAAATAAATTGGTTTTTAATTGGTAAACACAGAATTTGACTTCCACTAGACATTTTACGGTTTGTGCTTTTATAAGGTGCATTGATTTAATTAATATCTATGTAATAACGGACAAAGTGATTTATTAAAATTTAAACTCTAGTAGGCTATGAAATATGTATAAGGTCAATAATTCACATTATAGGTACGCTCTCGCTCCACCTCCGCTCCAGCGTATTCGCACTGGCCGCGCTCTAGCCGCAAACTAGGCGCGAGCTAGACTCAAGCTAGACACAAGCCAGACGCAAGCCAGACGCAAACCAGCCGCGGTGTAGCCGCGCTCTAGCCGCGCTCCAGTAGCGGTAGTACTCACTCACACATGGCTGCAAATTTAAGTAATAAAAACCTTTTGATGGCGTTATTTGACGCAGATGAAAAACATACCAAAAAGAAAAGAAAATGGGTACATCCTGCGTTAAAGTGTCGAAAGTTGGAAGGAGAATTTTACACTTTCTTTCCGCACTTTCAGCTGATGATACGAAATTCTGGCAATATTTTAGGATATCTAGAGATAAATGCAAATTACAAAATCATCGCCGTTCATGTTGATTCATATGGATGGACAGAAGCGAATTTACCATAAGGCTTAATAGGCTATAGCCTAGGTCAGCAAATTTTAGGGTCAGCAAATTAAAGTTAAATCCGTCCAAATAATTAAAAAATTTAATAATTTGATATTAGGAATTATCAAATAGTCAGATATAAATATTTACTTATCAGGTGCCGACCTATACGAGGATAGGGTGGTAAAATTCACAAACCCTCCGGTTTTGGAGGCCCAAAAATACAGCAGGAAAAACTATTATAACTGTATTTGAAATATAAAACTTTTTCAAACAACGAGTTTTTTTTTTTTAAATTATGTTTTTTAAAGTTTATGTGTAAAAAAATTATAGGGTGGCGAAAATTTATTAGCCAACAGGCGGCAAAATCATAAATCCACCACTGCGGATGAAGTTGCGATGGTGATATAATTGTAATAATAATATGAACGTCCGTTATTGTATTAGTTTCGATATCGAAGAAATAAAAACTCTGGATTTACTGGATCGGTATCTTCATTTTTTTTTACGTTTTTAATCCGATGTTTCGCTAATAATTTCATGAGCTTCTTCAAGGAATAAATTGTGGTTATTTAAATAAATGATAATCGAAACTAGTGGTATATTTGCTTCGTCAAATCTGGGGGGACTTTACAAAATGGTACTCTTGAAACACTTGATGTACCAGAAAAACCTCTTACAGGAAGATGAACTAAATAATCAGCACCCTTTGTTATCCTTGATCCAGCTTTGCTATTAAAAAAATACATGTTATGATAAGGCCATATCCTACACTACAAATTAAAAATAAAATCGAAAAAAGATACTTTAATTAAAGATTATCGCGTGTACCCAGAATGGTTAAAAATCCATTTGACATATTAACACAAAAATTAAGAATTTACAACAATTTATTGACCACTGCCAACGGTCAAGTGACCAAAGAAATTTTAAGACATTTACCGAGAGAAGGAGGAAATTCTACAGCTGCAGCTTTTGAAGTAAGAGACGTTTGCAAGATTCTTTAATTCTGATGCTGGTTCTGTTTCATGACAAATAAATATGATTTGAAAAATTACATTACCATTATCTTTTAATAGTGATGAATATTATATTATTAAAAAATGTTGTATACATTTATCAGACTTTTTTAACGCCTTTTTATATTTTTTTGTTCCATGTCGTACAAATCTGCTTTGTTGAAAACCATTTTAATTAAAAATTACTACTAAATAATAAAAAAATACTTAATGCCACAATCTGTTTGCACTGACTAACGCTCACAAAATAGAATGCGCTAAATTTGGAGCGGGAGTGGAGCGCGAGTGTACCTATAGTGTGAACGGCCACATTTAATTACCTTTACTGGAACAATACACATTTTTGCATACTAATCATAAATTGATGCTGTGTACGGTTTAAGAAAATCTTTACTAGAAAAAAAGGAAAAAAAATTGTTAATTGTATTGCATGTTTAGAGTGACCGCCGCTATTTTAACATGTAATTAATAAGATGAACTTTATATTAAAGTATTTGAATGGTTGTTGAAACTTTTTAATGTTTAAAATAGTGTCACGTTTGTACCGTTTCGTATTTGTTGTGTTATTTAGTGTATGTTTATTTAAAGCTAGGTAGCGATAAGAAATTTGAATGTGTAATTTGATTCTAACTCTTAAATCTACGTACGCGTATGTTCAACTACACTTTAAAAGTAACCTCTAACGTTTTCGAGACAATGGACGTTTTTATCACAGATACCTATGCAATTTTAATCACTTAGGAGTAGAACTTTAATAAACTTATGGAAGGAGAAAATCATTTCGAACGCTACAAAAAATTGTAAATATTAAAAGCAGGTAGCAACTGTTAGTACCCAGTGATGTAGTAATTTTAACGAATTGTATTGTGTCATTGTTTCAAACTTAATTTTATGTATTCTGAATAAACTATCGTTGACGTCAAAGCAAATGATAGTTTGATAAAATTCAATATTTTTTGTCATGTTTTATTTTTACTAATAGGTGAGTTACATGGGTTTCGTTAAAAAATAATACTGAGTTTTATAGCGACGTCAAAGCCAACTGTGATTGCCTTTAAAAATATGAAAGTTCTTCCATCTTTCTATTCACGAAATCAATTTAACATTCGAATAGGTTTTTAAAAACGTAATAAAATTTCCAAGCACTTTATTCTACCTTTTTTATAAAGAGATGTATTTTTTTGTAATGATAAAAAGGCTGGTTTTGTTATTGGTCTTAGTCCAAAAAGATACATTTTGTTTAAGTATAAAACAACAACAAAAAGACGTATGTTGTTTTTAAAAATTTAAAGGGCGTGTGCTTGTTTTAAGTGAATAAAAATAGTAGGTAGATCTTGACCCGTTAAATATCTTTTGCTTCTACAGGAGTCGGAAGTAAATAATTATTAGGTGTTGAAACGCCTAGTTGTAAAAATTTTGAAAATGTCTAGAATACGAATCTATCTATAGGTACATATATATAAAAATGAATGTATGTATGTATGTTTGTCCTTTATGCATTCCTATACCACTCATCCGATCCTGACCAAATTTGGCACAGACAATCTATAGGACCATGGAAAGAACATAGGCTATATGAGAATTCCCAAAAGTTCCAAAAATTCCCAAAAGAACCAAAATTCCCAAAAGATCCAAATATCACAAAAGTTTCAAAATTCTCAATAGATACAAAAATTCTCAATAGATACAAAAATTCCCAAAAGATCCAAAATTCTCAAAAAGTCAAAAACGTCCACCGGGCGCGAGCGCGAAGCGCGAGTAGTCTGTGATTGATAAAAAAATTCACCGAGCGAAGCCGGGTCACTACGCTAGTGTCTTATATATCATGATATCATCCTAATTTAGCAAATGATGCTTAGATAAAGAAAAATGAACAAAAACACTTAAAGTTTTTTGTAAGTTTGATATTCGCGGTTTATTTACTGTGAGAATATTCAGTCTAAATTCGGAGTATTTCTATGTTACATCAGTAAGTAGAATATAGTCTATCTTAAATAAGATTACCCCACAGAGGATTAAGATGAGGTTGAACTAAAGGACAAATACACAATCTCCGACTCTTTCTTTAAATATTATTTGTGTTTACAATTCAGTCTACCCCAATCAAAGTCGTAATTTGATTTAAGGTTCTTCCATGAATATTATTATTATTGCAAGCAGTAGACATTTGATCTGTAGTTAGATTTTCAATAAGGTTTATAATAAAAAATTTGTGTTATCGAGTAAAAGTAAATTTATATCTGTATCAGTGTTTTTCAAAAGTTTTTGCTTGAAAACGTAAATACAATTTAAAATTTATTATACCGGGTGTTCCGGAAAGAACTAGACAAACTTTAGCAGTGTGCAGAGGATGTTAAAGTAGGCCTATTTAACCAAAAACATCTACGTAGGACTTATTATATGGAATTTGAATTTATTGAAGAACTTTTTTTACATATATGTTACAAAAAATTGTAGTCATTAAAGTGAATTTACGGATGAAAGAATTGTACCAATGTATTATATCGTATTTTAGAAAATGTTTTGTATACATTTTTCGGTTCAGTTATTGTTCTGTAAATATTATTAAATTTGAGAACTTTGTGAAATTTGAGACGTTTGAAGATTTCATTGAGTGTGTAAAAAACGTTTACAATTTTATAAATAATTACATTTATACTTTGCAAAATAATACAATACCTTTAAAGTAACCAAGCAAAAACGTTTCATTTGATTTCCGTTATGTTTTATATGCCCATATTATGAACGCAATATCAGCACGAACTTGTGTCAAGAATAGGTTTGCGAAGATTAACAGTTTTAAAATCTTCAGTAAACACGATATTTAATTAGCTTAGTTGTTTTATCAGAGAAAAGTTTTAATTTTTTATATATTTATAGACATAAGTTATAAAATGTAAACAAAATTAGCAAATCGCTAAATAAATGACATTATTATTAATTTAAAATATTAATAACGCAAGTTTATCAGTGTTACTACAATATCGATGGTGTTTTATTTCATTAAATCTTATTCACATTTAATTTCTTCGTAATATAAACAAAATATTAGTAATTTTATTTGATTAACAATAAATATTTAATAAAACAGCCTTTTGTTGGCTTTTGTTATAATACAATCAAGCCAACATTTGTAAATGACAAATACATTAGTTGTGAGTTGAGATATCCATCTTTTTATTTACTTATGTTTTAAAATAACAGTGTTGATTGGTAATTAATGTAACAGTGTGCAAAGACAAACGATTTAGTTTTTTTTTTACGTTTTATGAATAAAAGCGTATTGTATCATGTTGTTAAATGGCGTTGTGTGAAAACATCAAACACCTAAATTTGCCTAAATTAGTCTGCATCATTTGGTTATTTTCTGTCATTATTTGTTTAACACCTGTGCTAAAGTGAATGTAAGTAAAATGCTTAACTTTGTTATGATAACACTTGATTACATTGTTCTTGGTAAGTGTGATGCTAAATAATAATATTAGTGGTAGTTGCTTTAAGCACTTGTTTTTATGTTTAGTTTGGTTAAAGGCTTTTCATATAAAAAGAGATAGGAAGTTATCACGTATTTCAATAGCAGACGTTGTTCGTGATGAAGATGTTTTCACATATTCCGAAATAATTCAAAAATAGTTTTAATTCTACTGAATGGTTACGGAGAAAAATACGTTTTTATTAAATCAAGTTTGGATTAAAGTTAGGAAAATAAAATAATTATCGACTTTCATCTGTTAAACATAAAATGTTTTAGCAGGTTATATCAAAAAGTAAGAAGATCGAGAGAGAAATTGATAAATGGAATCAAACAATGGTACCTAGTACCTACCACACTGAGTAATTTGTTGTATTTCTAATATTTAGTAATTAAAGATTTTAAAGTACAACTATATCATTTTAAACCATCTCAACCTCAACTTGTTTTTTTTCACAAAGTGGTAACCTTTTTATTATAACACTTTAATATCTCCTTCAATAATTTTTACAATGCAATAAAGTGATAAATTTTTGTACAAAATTTTTTAATATTTACAAAGTAAAAAAGTTAATGTCAAAAATAAATAAATCGACTTGGCAAAAAATTTATTAGACAACTGAATGAAAATAACAACGCGAGAACGCTTTTATACAATTATAAAAATTTTATAGACAAACAAGTGACAGTGAAAAACGAATAACCTATTTGTTAGAGTTTTTCAGATATCTGAAATCTGTTGGATAATTTTTATCAGATTTAAACCTTTGCTCTATCACTAGAACTAAGCGAGATTCCAATGGTCAACCTCGAATATCAGTCAGTACGTGAAAAAACGTTTCTTATAAAGTGACCAATTTATGTCAAAAATATGCTTAATTTTTTGTGTTTATGTTTTATGGATATACGTGTAAACAGCTTAAGAAATTGCTGCGAATTAGACAAGAACTGGAGTTCAAGAAAATGCGGATTTAGTGATCTAAGTAATTTACAAATACAATGTAATTATGTTAACGATAATTATAAACTGATTATTTATCTATACTTTAAAAGTTCAATAAAAGCATAAAACAATAAAATAACTCCACAATTTGTAGAATTAAATGGTAAATAAAAATATGTTTTAATTTTCAGTTCAAAAGCTCACAAATGTGATTTACGTAAAACCCAAAATGGATAAATCCACGATTTTGTGGACCTGAGTTTTTGCTAGGATAAACACAACAGATAATTTACATTTTTTTTGTTTGTTTTACTGGCGTTTTTTTGTTTGCTTGGGTCACTAGACGAATTACATTTTTAACGCAGCATAGCACTATACATCTTACACAATTTATATCATAATTTCTCGTGTGTGAATTTCGATTAGCATTGTAATTTTGTACAATTATAAGCGTGCGATGCTTTTTGTCTACCCGGTATAAAGTCAATTTATTTCAATAACTTAACAGCGTAAAAGATCTGTTTTTAATATGCAGAATATTTTGACTTCAAAGGTGAAGCTTTCGAAAATTAGACTTTTTTTGTAGCGGTTTATTAATTTTTTGCATTATGGTTAAAGTTAGAGCAATGTTAACAAAATTTGATTATTTTCCCTGCGTATACCCTTTAAATTTTATAAAACCAACTACAAATTCCCACATCGTTCCTGTGTAGCAGGTAATCTGAAGCTTTTAAAGTTGTTGCGGAAAGCATATTTTACTGAAAGTCGATATGTACCTTCTTTTTTATAGAATAGAATCGTACGCTCCACATTAAACACAAGGGAACAAAAACAATGGTCGAGCCACAGAGCAAACAGTTTTTAAAATATAACGCGTTGTGGATTGAATATAAAAATTTCAACCACCAAAGTCGAAAGTGTAGTAGTTGGCCTTGTTACAGATCGTTAACAGTTGTTAATTAGCGTGTGTAGGGTCTGATAAAAAGTATCAAAATGTCGAATTCGTTAAACTGTTCAGTACCATGCGAACGCTTAATTTAATGTTATTTTTAAATACACAACCTTAATTGTATATATTTAGATTTGGGCGGAGTTGCGTGGTTATTTTAAATTAATAAATTTATTCAAATTATCCCCACTGTTATTAACAAATTTGTGTTTTGTGTGTGTTATTCTTAAACTGATCGATATTTATGTAACGAAAACCACATTTGTGTGCAAGAAAGTAAACTGATGTATTTGTTGTATACAATACTCGTCAAAGCTGCACATAAATAGTAAACAAGAAAATCTTTGTTTTCGGTTACAAAAATTGCATAGGGGAGCATGGGATTTTATGTGATGTTAAAGGAATTGTAATTTGGTACATGCTAAAAGAATATTTAAGGAAGTTAAGTTATCAAAAAACAGAAAATTTTATTTTTGTAACATACCATTTGAAGAAAAAAAGAAAGGATATTTGCATTAAAAATCTGCATTCCGTAATAATTATTCTAAGAAAATTAATAAAAAGACATGTTTTTATGTTATTTTGTGTTGTGATTAAAGAAATCTTGTCATCAACCTGGTAAGAGATGCTACATTCTTTGCCATTAAAACTGGGTAGAGACGCCTAATTTTAATTATCCGTTGATTTGTTTCGGATTTTGCGAAAAAACCATATTCTTTTAAATTTATTTCTAAATTTTTATAAGTACGCGATGCTTTTTCTCAGAATACAGCCCTAAGTACATTCGCTTAGTTTCTACACAACATGCCAAATTTTTCATTAGGTACTTGCAAGTGTAGCTACAATTTTAACAAAATTACTACAAAGACTATTGAATAACACGACATTATAAAATTCTATAAATGACACTGACAGACAAATGATACTGTCATTTGACAATTAATTGTTTTTTTTTCATAGTCAGCTTGATAAGTAATAGGTAAAATACGATTTTTCTTGATTTAGTGAGTTATGTATAAAAATAGACACGGCAAGTAATATCTTATTAGAAAGAGAATAAAAAGCACATTTAACTATTCGAAAGCAACTTGACGGCCAATAAGAAAAAATGAAATTAGGGGTGATATCTATAACATATTGATATATACAGGGTAAGCCAAAAGTATGGAAACGCTGATGTAATGGCGTAAATAGAAGTTTTATTAAAACATGTTTTGTATAAAAAGTGTATGGCAAATAGTTTGCCACATTTTGACGTTCTTTAATTTTTTTTTCGGCCAACCGTGTGCAACTGGCAGGCGATCGTCATATTTTTTTAAATAACCTGTTTTGTTTCACTATAATTGATAGAGAATTTTTTTTCTTTTCAACGATATACAGTTTTCTTAGTGTTACATTAAAAAAAAATTGAGAACAATAAGTTTAAATATTATTTATTCATTTTATTTAAGCTTAAAAGTACCAAGGTTACATAATATTAGGGAATCGACTATGATGGTCGCCATGATAAATATTTAAGGCGATAAGTTTTTGAGTATTTTACAAATATGAACAGCTCTTAAATATTTTGCGGGTTGCCTAAGTTTTGTGCGTGAACGATGAAATAAATGTGAAATATATATATTAGTTTGTTATAAAAAAAAATTAATTACAGTAACGGATACAAGAATATGTAATTATTTATCAATAAGTATGCTGGTGTAGTTTAAATATACTTATATAACTGTACTTATTGAAAAAATTTTAAGTGGCGTATACTTTATTGTATTGTAAAATGTTTAACTTTAATTACTTTCACTATTTTTTTTGCCTGATTTACACAAAAAGCTCAATAATTATTGCAATAAAAAAAGTTTTTGTTGCAACTGTTGAAGTAAAACGATGTTAAGAAACTTTTTTGGTCCTATACAAAAACCCAAATAGAGGGCATCGTTTTAAAACAGAAACATTGCTAGGAATGCTAATATCTGAAAAGTGATTGATTTTTAAATAAGATCATAATTAAAAAGAGCTCTTATTATATTTTTTATACTAACCCAATAAAAATATCTATTATCTGAATAAAGTACAACTGTACAGATTAAAAATTATTATAGCACACACAAAGATTAAACTAATATGAGTACCAGTTGTGATAGGTATTTACGCCCACTTTTTGTGGCGGAAGTTGGATTAAATATAAAAACTGGTAGCCTTGGTGCCAGATTATGTCCTTTAAATTAAAACTTTAAGGTCCGATTGCATAAAAGTTGAATCTGGGAATAACCCCGGGGTTAAACCACGTTAATCCTAGAACTAGCAAAATCGCATCATAGTTGGCGCTGATGTTGCCTAGCTTTGGGGATTAACTCGTATTTTAACACCAGTGTTACTTTGTGCAATCTGGCGTAAATATTTACGGAATTATTAAACTAAAATTCTGCAGTATTTAGAGAAAATAGCATAATCGGGGTATTAGGTACGAAGATATAATATTGAACTTTGATTTCATTATTAACCTCGTATTTAAATAAATAGATAGCATTTGCTTTTTTGCCTAAATTCATTAACAGAACTTTTTAAATTAGTGAACCACGAAGAGAACTGTTTTTTTTTTGTACATTTATTTAGGTTACTTATAAGGGAATTATTATTTGCTTAATATTTTTTTTTAGTCTATTCAGTTTTTCAGCTTTATTATAACAAGAAATACGTCAATAGAAAAAGAACAAGAAATGCTATCTACTGAAGTATTATAAAGATCTAAAATGAAATGCGTAAAAAATCAATAGTTGACTGTTATATCTTTACAATTAATAAGCTGATTATGGTACTATAAAAAATTCGATAATACCAGTTTATTTGTTATGTGTATAAAAACAAAGCACAAAAATTTAGATTTTGTTTTCAAAACTGTGAACGGTATCGAAAAATTTTAATGTTTGGTTTTTTAAGTTAATTAGGAACATTTGAATATCGTCACAAATTGAGCTCTATTGTATAAATTTCTTTTGTTGAGTTAAGTACTATTTATTTTAAAAAACTTCTGAATAACGCTACAAATATCGTATGTAGCCGAATTTTTATATCTAAAGGTGTTCATACACGTTGCGGTATACCTGTCAGGTTTTCCCGAACAATAAAAAATGTTCAGGTTTAGCTGAACAATTTTGACTCTACACGCGCTACGGTAAACCGCAGAGGTTTTTAGTTGGCCATGGCATCGACACAAGATGACGCGGTGGCGGTGATAGGATTTTTACTCGCGATGGAATCCTGTAAAAAAACAACGAAGAGAAAAACGCGAAAAATTGCGTAAAGTGGCTTTTGAAGAGAATACAGTCATATTAACTTTTTACAAGAATTAAGAATAGAACCCAAAGACTATCGTCATTTCTTACGTACGAATTTAAATATTTCAATGAACTCTTCAATACTAGTGTTATGTTAACGGTTTGACATATTTCTTAGCCATTTCTAAACAAAATTTAGCACTGCATACTGCATAGAATATCTATCTAATTATCTCGCATATGCAGGACAACTGAGACCTGTGCAGGCGAGCGGTACACACGTTGTGGTTTATAGTCTGGCGCAGGTAGTAAGAATCGAAATTCGATTCTTCTCCGGTCGCCTGAACAGGTAACATTGCCTGTGCAGTTGTGGTACATACACGTTCCGGTATACCTGCAACCAGGCAAACCTGACAGGATACCGCAACGTGTATGGCCACCCTTAGGTTAAGCAAGATTTCGTGTGTGGCCCGATTTAAGTAAAGCGTGTATTACTTAAATTAACGTTCATCTAAAAAAGTTTTTAACGGATTTATGCAATTATTGTTTGGTGTTAGATAAATTGCTTAAAAATGCAGTGAGAAAAAGTTGTGCAAATGCCTTTTAGCCAGGGACTAAAAACGAAAAAAAATCCGTTCGTTTCTGTTCGGAACGAAAACGAAATATATCGTTTTCGTTCTTTTCGTTCTAACCGAAAAAATTCTTTTTTCGTTTTCGTGAACCGAAATAATAACGGTTAAAACCGGTTTTACAATTTTTTTTTGTCGTCAAAAATTTTTTTTTCTAGTCACCACAACCCTCTATAAATACGATAACAATATTTGCGTCTCAACTAAAATATAAACGATGACGATGGGGTTTGATGCTCACGGACAGCATATTTTAGACTGGCGAACCATCGCCGTATTAAATTTACCAAATCATTAAACACCTTAACATTTAACCATTTTATTAAGTTTAACACCCGTAAGGTGCAAAAACACAACGTGATTAGGTTAAATTAGACACACGATCTTTATCTAAAAATATGAAAATATAGCAAGTGCTATTCTAAATTTGTTTTAGTACTAAAAATCTATGCATTTGAATTATAAATAAGATCCTGCTGTAATTATTTAAAAAGACAAAAGAATGAATTCAAGTGGATAATTTACTAAATGTAACAAATAAAAAAGATATTAAAAAAACTTATATTAACTTGAAGTATACTTTAACTTTATAGTTACATACCATAGGTACAATATACATTTTCACATTCCGTTAAATCTTACTAGCAACACATCTTCCAATAAATCTTCTTTTACATTAGTCCTTTGCGAAGTAAGAATAAATTTTACTATTATTATGTCTAAACGCAAATAAAACATACACATTGATAATATATAGGTATTCAATCAAGTGTATATTCTATATTGATGATCTAAAAAACAAATTAAAAATAGAGAATATCTGTACCGTTAATTGTGTTACACGAAATTGCAAGTATAAACAATAAAGTTGTTAATACATATTCACGTAAATATATGGAGAAAAGTGAAGCTCACTTATTTCAAGTGAGATTTTTTACTGCCTCGTGGAGTCTCCCCAGCACAGAAGGTAAATTCGCGTTTGTGTTTAACAAATAAAATTGAAATAGCGACAAAACCGGTTAAAACCGGTTTTGGAAAATATTTATTTCGTTTTCGTTCTTGAACGAAAAATAATAATTTCGTTTTCGTTCTTAAAAAAGTTTCGGTTAATTTCGTTTAACGTTTTCATTTTCGTTCCGTTTTCAGTCCCTGCTTTTAGCAGCGAAAATTTGATTTTCGCTGTAGCATTTGATTGCTGGTTTTAAGCGTTTCAGTGCAGTTAGTTGGTAAAGGTAAAATACTAGATTTGCAAATTTGTTTTATGCAAAAATTAGATGCATTGTTCTGTTTGAAACAACTGAATAATTTAACAACTAATTTATTCGTTACACTTTTAAATAGAAGAATCTAACGATTTAGCTTTGGTAGTGATATTTGGAAAAATAAACTAAATATGCTTGTTTAAGAAATAATACATTAGAATTACTTTCCGGATCTTATTTGGTACTTATTTTAAGCTTTATAGTGTTTTCATAAGTTATATTTTATATTGTAAATGAACCAACAATATTTTTGTTGTCTTCGATAAATGCATAAGATGTTCCAGGTTAATTTCTTATTAGACTAAAACTGATATTTAACAAAATCACAATATTAATATTATAACTTTTAGGCCTTATCGCTGTAATTAAACTGTTAAAACTATTTTCTGGTAAGTTTTAGTATATTACATAACAAGAGTTGTAAGAAGTATATTACGCGTAATTGATTTACAACTCGAGTTTTGTAGCATACTTTTTCTTCGATCACATAATACATACGATTTTATCGTTTTTTTTTGGCTTATAATAAACACACTTGTACGTAAGCTGTTAACTATCAAGTTTGATGTTAGCCTACTTTAACATTTCTAGGCAAGTGTGCTTTTTGGTTACCGTGCCTGAGGACTCACTTACCATGCTTGCAGGATGGGTTTGACGTAAGCCTACTTTGATAATTAAAAAAAACTGTGCTTTTTGCTTACCGTGCGTAAAGGCCCACTTACTATGCATGCAGGCTGTACAGTAATAGTCAATTACAATAGTGGTCGTAGAAAACTTAAATTATTTTGCACATGCATTGATAACAGTACAAATGGATAATTCAAGAATTAGTGGAACTGCATTTTACCTTTCTTAGAAAACCTTTCAACATTATTATTCAATCTCTATTAATTTTAAAAGTTGATCATTTTTTGTACAACCATTTTGTTTGGTCAGTGAAAATAATATGTGGTAACCATTTTTCTCATTCTTTTGTTAGAAAATGGAATAAAATTTTAAAAATGAATTAATTTAGGTCTTGATTCTTACCTTGCAATTGGTTGTTGCCCTCGGATTTGTTCACTTGTAACTTTTTACGGATAATGAATTATGTACGAGATTACGAGTTTTGACTTTTTTAGACTTCATCTCATACAACGTCCGTTTCCGGTTTCCGAAATGGTTCGCAATACTTGATACTTCGAGCTTCTTATTAACTTTATTTTAACAAGTTTATATTAAACAGTTCTTGAAGCGTAGGCTTAACATTTATTAAGAAAATATTTACTTTTAAATTAGCGCTATTTATTAAAAGCGCTTATGATATTAAATGTTTAGAACTTTATCAAAAAGTAAACAAATATTTGCAGAGCGCGGTTAATGAAAAATATAACCGAAGGGAGAAATTAATTACGGTGTTAAAATCAACGTAATTTGTTGAATTCTAACGGAATGGGTTGGGTTTACCTATATTTTTTAGCAGGTTTACAGTCAATAATTTAAAATAAAAAATGTTAAACGAATACTTAACATTAAATACTCACGTTTTACATGGGTACGTTTATTTATTTAACGATGATTTCTTCACAGCTTATTAATTATTTACACAAACTGTTGCGTATACTTTACTTGTTTAGTCATTAATGCACAGCACAGCATTGATTCTACTGAATTCTATCTGATTATCAACTGATAATCAGATGGATTTTTAATACCTTTTAAAAATTATTTCATGATCTGCCACATTACTTTCAGGTGTTAACTTTTTTAATCACTTTAGATGCGTGAAGCTTTGTGTCACCGTTCACCTGCCTTCTTAGTTCCTAGAAGACCGCGCTCACCTTCCGGGTAGTAAAACTCGAGTGCGGTGTTTACTAATTCGAACAATAATTCTACTATTAAATATCTCTTAAAGCTATCTTAAGGTCTGACGAACCCTTTGTTTAACGATTATAACAAATAATAAGTTTTAGATTTATTGCCAACAAGTAATTGGTCAGGAAATACGTTCTTTTCGGCGATGAATGGTAATAAGAGCTAACGAATATTTAGAGCAGTTACGTTTTGTAAATTTTATTTTAATTAGTTGTTTTACGCATTAAATAAAATTAATAAATACGTTTTCATAAATTTCCTGTCGTCTTATTTTCGATGGAATGCTGTTTTTCTTATACATTGGTATAGTTAGTATAGAAAGCAGTTATTTTTATATTTTATTTTTTTTCAACTTAAATAAAAATAGCGGGTGTAACTAAGTTCTGGTATATCCCCCCTTTTCCCCTATTGTTTTGATTTTAAATAAACAAAGTTTTAGACATTGATATGTTGTGTGAAATAACCGGATTATTTGAACATATGTACACTATTGTTTCACTTCCAGTTTCGCCGGAAATAACCCTAACTTTGTTATTTTAAATAGAACACTCTGTATATTTGTACATTATTGGTAAGAGAGAGTAATTTTGGCTGAAACCGGCCGTTTTGGTTAATTTTTATACCTAAGCTTAAATAATTTTTGGACGAATATTTAATTTTTTATTAAGTGTGCCATGATCTGCATAAATTGAATTTTACTCTGTCAAAAAGTGACCGAAAAACGTTTTTGTAAATTTTTATTGACATTTAGGTCACTTTAATTGGCTTTGAAGGTTGCAGAATCGGTTTTTACGGAAAGTGATTTTTTTTTAATGGAACGGTTGTAGTACACGCGGTTATTTAAAAAGAGTGTCTCTTTGACTTAAATTTTTGTTGGAAGGCTGCTTCAAATACTTAAAATATTATAAAAACTTGTTAAAATATCCTGATAGTAGTAGTTAACTGTGATTAATTGCAGCTAGTTATTATGAAATTTTTCTAGGTTTTTTAATTAAATAACTATGGTGGTTGAACATAAAACAACGATAATTTGTTTTGTTGCAGAGAGGTACAGTGTACTGCGATTAACAGAATATCTTAATCTCTTTTGGCTTAACCAAGAAAACCAAAGATAAAATTGAACTAACTTTAATTTTTAGAATATGTCGTGAACTGGACAAAATATGTACATTTAAATTTTAGATTTAAAAACACACTTTCTGCTTTTCTTTAGGCGTTTCGAACATTATTCTGTGTATTAAATACTGTTATTCATATTTATACTTGCATTACTGTCTGTTATTCATTTGATTGTGCATAAGATTAAGTAATTCGTTAATGTTGTGTAAAATATCCACTGTCCAGTTTAAAATTAAGTCCTTTGGACCAAAAACTTAACGAATTAAACAAAACCACTAAAAGGTCCCATACTGTCGTTAATTTGTTTCGTTTTAAAACCGTTGTTATATAAATTCGATGCCGTAATAAAACTATAATGAATAATACAATTGTTCGAGGTTCATTTAATTTCACGTACGAGCGTAGGATTTGCGACAAACATTTTGTGTTGATTTTGTATGAATAGTAACGACGCGAGAATAAACACTTTTCATAAACGTTTGGAAAGGCACGTAAAAGGCATGCAAATCAGCAACGTCCTCCTAAGGGAAAAGCTCTTTTTGAATATTGATAAAACATTTCAAAGCAGGCCAACAGCTGAAAAATTTGCAACATTCGAAACATGTTAGATACACATTTGACAATTACAAGGAACATGATAGCACTGCAGTAATCGGGCCGCATTAATTCACAGCATTGACAGGTTGAAATGCAATTGTTTAGCGGCATTAAAACAAAAAATATTCGTATGTCGTTTATTTAGAAAATAAGAAAATCATGAACTAGTACATAATTTAAGAATTAAATTTATTTTTATTAAAGCTGAGATTAATTGGCGTCGCATTAATCCATGTTCATAAAATTGTTATGATGTTATGGAAATAATTCGACAATAAGTGGTTTTCGGTGTAATACCTATAATAAATCTGGTTTAAATTGAATTTCAAAGCAAGTGCGATATCAGTTGACATTAAACAAAAGCCGTAACATGTTTTATTTTTAATAAATTTGCATTTTTTTGTAGTGATAATTAGTCAATGTTTCTTTGTTACGTCACATTATGTCAAGTTATTTATGTAGAATTGTTTGTGCAAGAACTTAGGTAAATAACTTATGACATAATTTTATATAATACTTAGTTTGTGGTAATACCTATATTATATTTATGGCATGTAGCATATTGATTGATATTAAAAACCCACTTGAAAAAGATGCAAATCGGCATAGAAACGTCGTGGTAGCAAGAAGGGAAGCAAGTATTTAATTTTCCACTTTCAAAACCCAGAAAAATTTAAAGTTATATACAGGGTTCTCGTTTTTCGAGGGCCACTATGGGGATCTCGTAAAGGGTACGAGTTACGACTCTGTTAAATTAGGGCAAAGTTGTATATTCAGGTGCTTAATGATTTGACGCAAACAAAACCTATCTAGCTTTTTAGTTTTTGAGAAATAGGGGGAAAAGTAAAAAAGTGGATTTTTGTTTTTTGACCGTAACTTTTTTATTTGATGTCGAATTTCATTTCTGTAAAAACTTTTTTAGGGCCACTTTTTGCAAGGAATCAAAATCATATTTTCTATGCGACGTTTCGCTTTTTTTAAACCATCATCAGGTCCATGTTTTCTTATGGACGCTATATCTGATTTTAACGCCAATTTGTAGAGCATTATTCTGAATTCGACAATGTATAACAGTTACCACTTTATTTTTATGATTTGATTAAATCGAAAACAGGCTGCCAGAAGTAATAAAAACTATGATTTTAAAAAGTAGTTTCATGAAGTTTTAAGGATATATGTTAGTAAAACTAAAAATAATGAAAAATTGTTATAAAGGGAATATGTTGAACATAATATGTAAAGAATTAGAATTTTTTGTTCTTTGTGGTAATATTCTGACGTTTCTAGCATACAGTTAAGAATTATTGTAAAAGTTGTACATAAAAAAATATATTAATAAATAAAATGTTCATATCATGACCTTTTTTTGCTCGTGCAAGGTCTTCTTTTTTCGCATCAACTAGCATCAACTGACAACCCTAATCAAGCGTTACCCTCATTCCATATCTACTCGCCACTTTGTATATAGTATGTGTAGCGCTATGGGCTGCGCAAAATGCAGCCTGCAAATTAATTTTATGACCCAGCCATTGTAATAAAATGTAAACTATCGAGTGTAGCTGCAGTACAAACGACAAAATAATGTTTTTTAGTTAAAATGTAAACAAGTTTGAAGAATATGCATAATTTCATTTAAATCTGGTAGGTCTAGTAACAGCCTTACACCCGAAAGGGTAAACAAAGGCTTGGGATTAAGTAAGTAAGTAAGGGATCTAGTAACAATAAATAAGAAAGACTGTCAGTCCGCCGAATAACCTTCGTGCATTATTCTTATAGCTTTGTATTTAACCCCCTTAAATGTGTTGCTTTGATGTTAACATGGTTAACAGCTCCCGCCTACGGTGTCGGGCTGTTACCAAGAAACACGTTTTCGTGGTAACTAGACAAAATAATTGCGAAAATTTCCTTCACCTGTCAAATTTGCGTTTTCAACCAATCACTAATCTTAAATCTTCTAGAGACTACCAATAGGAGCATTAATACACGGTAATAGTTTTACATTCCCCTGTCAGATGTTGATCCTCCTGTCAAATTTGCGTTTTCGACTAATAGCAAACTCCAGATTTTTTAGAAACGACCAATAAACATAATCATACACTGATAATACCCTTTTCGCAATTAACAGATTTTCATGCGTTTATTGGTTGTTTCTAAGAAATCTAAATTTGTGATTAGTCGAAAATATAAATTTGGAAAGGGAATTAAATATTTTGGTCTTGATAATTTTTTGACGAATTTAGGCGATTAGTAGCGTTACTTTAATATAGATTAAACCACACCCCTGACGCACCACTCTGACCGTACATGTAAAATTTGACATAACGTAAATTCAATTTGACAGGTAGGTTAGGTGAAGGAAATTTTCTGACAAAATATAACTCGTGCATTGCAAATAATCTATAATTTTTGACAAATCTTTACTAATGCAAGTTGAAACAGAAAAAATCACTCGTGCACTTCGTTCATTCGTGTTTTTTTCAGCTCAACTAGCATTCGGGCATATTTACCAAAAATTATCGATAATTTTCAATGCACTTGTTATAAATATTACTACTGAAAATTGTTAATGCCCTTTGGGCATTATAACTGATAAATATTTTATATATGCTTTTTCATAAAAAGACCATGAAAAATGTAGGTAACAAACCCTACACGAGTTATTAATTGTACAGCTATAAACTTTGACTCCTAACGTGTTATTTGTGGTTTTCCCTAATCAGAAATATTTTCTTTTAAATGTATGTTATACTTATACGCGCAACTAGAAGTTTTTTTTTACATTATTATTTTATATGAGTTGATAACAATAAACTCTTAAATTAATGTGTTTATGCTTATGTCGAGTATCAAATGAATTTCCGACAAGCTTCAACCCTAATGTGTATTTCAAGTTTCAAGAGATGATTATATGTTTGCCGATTTGTGAACCGAAACTTTACCTCAACAACAAATTAACAATTACTGAACTAAGTAATGGGTAACCGAATGAAACACATATAGTGGTGATTAATATTCAGAATAACTAACGAACAAGTAGTACATCATATCCTTGTAGAAACGAATTGCTCTGGGTCCTTTGTATTGTATTTGTACTGAAATGTATGTGTTAGACTCTAACAGTTGGAGGATTAAAGAGGATTATTAATAAAAAATTATCAATGTAAATCGCCTTTAGGTCTTCATTTTATACTTTTTTCACATTGTTTTATAAAGCAAGCTTTAAAATTTAATGCGATTAACGTCAATTTTGTTAATTACACGTGCTGTTGTATGTTACCCCATACTCACGGATTATCTATCAACTGTTGACATAAAATAATATTTTACCGGAAATGCAATTATCGATAAAAATAGGTATAACTCATCAAATAATAATCTATTGCGTTTGCTTAATATAGGTGCATATAAATTATTATGATTAATTGTACTTGCAAAGGACTTGTTATAAAGATTTACACATATTTTCAGCAGTAATATAACAAGTGTATTGAAAATTATCGATAATTTTTGGTAAATATGCCCGAATGCAAGTTGAGCTGAAAAAATCACGAGTGCACCAGTGATTTTTTCTGCTTCAACTTGCATGAGTGAAGATTTGTCAAAAATTATAGATTATTTGCAATGCACGAGTTATATTTTGTCAGAAAATTTCCTTCACCTAACCTATCTGTCAAATTAAAATGTTGTTTAATTTAGATAAATTAAAGTATACCTACTACTTACTGCGATTGTTATTATTAATAGATCATTTATAACCAATTTTTAATTCAAGAATTATATTTTAATAAAAATTAATGAACCAAATAGTATTTAGGTACATACATAATCTGTTATGTCAAATTTTACAAGTACTGTCAGAGTGGTGTGTCAGGGGTGTGGTTTAATCTATATTAAAGTAACGTTATTGGTCGCCAATATCTGTCAAAAAATTATCAAGTCTTAAAATACCTTATTCCCTCTCCAAATTTATATTTTCCACCAATCAAAAACTCAGATTTCTTAGAAACGACCAATAAACGCATGAAAATCTGTTAATTGCGAAAAGTAAATTATCAGTGTATGAAAATGTTTATTGGCCGTTTAAAGGAAATGTGAGTTTGTTATTGGTCGAAAACGCAAATTTGACAGGAGGATCAACTCCTGGCAGAGGAATGTAAAATTATTACCGTGTAATATTGCTCCTATTGGTAGTCTGTGAAAGATTTAAGATTAGTGATTGGTTGAAAACGCAAATTTGACAGGTGAAGGGAATTTTCAGTTATAATATATTAAGGGAACATTATTTTGCCGGTAAAATTATTGACAAAAGTTTGTTACTTTGGTAACATCTTGAGACAAAAGACATGACAAAATCCTGAGCCGAAGGCGAGGGATTTTGTCATTCATTTTGTCGAGGGATGTTACCTATAAGTAACAAACTTAAGTTAAAATTTTTCCTGCAAAATAATGTTCCGAAATATATTTGATTAGACTATTTCCCAAATAAGATACCAAAAATAATTACAATTTTCGTTTATTATTTGTTAACATTTTCGATAGCGTACTAACCTCTGTAGCGCATTTAAATCGTAACTCCTTTCCTTGCAAAATTTTTCAAATTGTTTCCATATTGACGTTTTGGATGCAACAGTATTTTTGGGAGTTATATTTGCAACAGTTTTTTGTATTTCTTCTATGGAAGTTATTCCAAAACGGCTCATCTTAAATATATTTTACAACTGTCAAACATCTGTAAACAAACAACCAGGTTGCTAAGGATATAATTGACATGACAACGGGATGTTTTCGCTATTTTGGAGGTGAAAAAATCCCTAGGGATTTTATCGCTTAAAAATGAACGTGATTGGTCAAAACATTAAGGCGTGACTATAATTTGACAAAGTGATTGGTTTATATCAGTTTATATGACCATGAGGGGAATAGTCAATATTAAATTTTATTCTTATGTATCTAGTACAACAACATCTTGGATGAGCTTACTTTGTTTAAAAATAATTGTTTAACGTTTAATAGAGTAAAAAAGAAAGCATAGCATCTCAGCTGCTTGCACTCTATTAAAACAATACTTCCTCCATACTACGTATAGCGAAAGTAAAAAAGAACTTACATAACTTACACCTACGTAAAATCGAAGAGTGGTTAACGACTCACAAACTAAGTGTTAATGTCGACAAAACAAAATAATTTGTGATAAACAATAAGAGTATGCTGAATCAACAAATCATAGAAATGAATGGTGTAGCATTAAACAGAGTAAATGAAATTAAATAATTTGGAATAATAATAGACGATAAGCTAAATTTTTAAAGTAATACAGATTATATAGTTGGGGTTTTTAAAAAAAATCGGTTTCTCTGGTAGATTAAATAGTAAACTTCCAATCCTTACTAAAATTCTAAATACAACAGTATCATAGCACCCCATATCGAATACTACTCGAGTATTTTATTTCTAGCGAATACTAACGATTTAAACCAGGGACTGAGAACGAAACGGAAACGAAAACGTTAAACGAAATTAACCGAAATTTTTTTAAGAACGAAAACGAAATTATTATTTTTCGTTCAAGAACGAAAACGAAATAAATATTTTCCAAAACCGGTTCGCCAGTCTAAAATATGCTGTCCGTGAGCGTCAAACTCCATCGTCATCGTTTATATTTTAGTTGAGACGCAAATATTGTTTTCGTATTTATAGAGGGTTGTGGTGACTAGAAAAAAATTGATTTTTTGACGACAAAAAAATATTGTAAAACCGGTTTTAACCATTATTATTTCGGTTCACGAAAACGAAAAAAAATTTTTTTCGGTTAGAACGAAAAGAACGAAAACGATATATTTCGTTTACGTTCCGAACAGAAACGAACGGATTTTTTTTCGTTTTTAGTCCCTGATTCAAACTGACTTCAAAAACTGCAAAATAGGGCCATGAGAACTATTTTACTCTATTTCAGGTACACCAAAATTACTCTAAAGCTAGATACTTACAGAACCAGAGCGCTGCCGGCAACAGTTGCGCGTCGTTAGATTGGAGAAGAAAGTCTTAAAAGGTGGTTATAGGGGCTTATTCATTATTCTTATTTCCGCGTAGGTGGTCTTCTTTCGGGTTCCTGTACTGCGACCTATTGGTCTATTGTACCTTTGGTGATAGCCCCTTAAAGAAGTCCTGCGTTTTTGAAAAACTCCAGGATTTTCTTTAAGGGTGTTTTTCTTAGCTCATCTTGGTTGGCTTTTTCCATCCCTAGAAGTCTGCGCCGATAGGGTGTGAATCCTTCACACTGGCATATTATGTGAAGAGGAGTTTCTTCTTCACCACATCCTCTACATATATCGGTTTCTGAGAGCCCTATTATGTAGAAGTGTTTGTTTAGCCCACAGTGTTCTGTGACAAGTCCTGTGGCTGCTCTGATGTCTGCGTCGTAGTCAATTCTGACGTAATTTAAGGTCGTTTTTATCCTTGAATTGTTTCATTTCTATTATTATATTTGTATAATATTTGTATTAAAAAAATATTAATTTTTACCCGTCGTTAGTGCGAATCTTTGTAAGTAGAGTACGTCGTAAGTCGAAGACTACCTGTAGTTGGATAAGAATTTTCATTTGACGTAAAACAACATTATATTGCATTAAAAGAGAAAAATGAAGGTGTACAATTAACTTTTATTGACAAAAGCATACGCTCTGTTTTGTTTAGTATTTCAAACGCAATTCGACATATTAGCTGGAAACGTTAATCCTTAATTACTGTGTAAAACAAAACAATTTCTCATTTAATTTTTAGTTTTTAACATCCTAAAAGTTGAAACCACAACCTTGGTTTTTATTTGTTTTGTTTAAATGTGG
The DNA here is from genome assembly GCA_947652605.1 of Elmis aenea. Lineage (NCBI taxonomy): Eukaryota > Metazoa > Arthropoda > Insecta > Coleoptera > Elmidae > Elmis > Elmis aenea. The sequence goes on along the minus strand of OX393579.1, from coordinate 30,772,363 downwards.
TTTTAAAATAATCATTAGTTCGTTGCCTTTTGAAATTATACTGTCGCAAAATATAATTTACGCCAGGACAAATTCATTAATGTGAAATACAGTTTTGAAATTAAGTTCGTGATTTATTCTTTTAAAAAAGCATGAAAAAACTTAGCTTGAATATAATGATTCCAGAATTTCGTGACATATCATAGTAAAACTTAATGTGATGGCATAGAACACGAGTGTATGACGTCATGTACAAGTTGTAAGAGCTGATGTTTCAAGTCACTTCAGTTTGCGCCAAAACTTATAATTAAACGTAGTTGGTTTTGTTATCATTTTCTAGTAATTGCTGTTAACAGCGGTGTACAATTATTACTTACAAAAATTGATTTTTGTGTACAGACTCTGCCGGAACGCTGTATTCTGTATCGATACTGCACCGATATTGATCATTCATCGGATGGTACATAACCTTGCGGGAATAAATCTAATACATATTAAATTAAATAAACATAATTGAAATTTTGTATTGTAAACAGAATTAGTGAACTTGCCCAGTTTGTGAAGTAACATATATATTGTAAAAGTATAATCAAAAATCACTTATACTTTTTAATGTAGTATCTCTTGTAAAAATATTAGAACAGTTTCAAGACTCTTGTCTCTTAATTGGCAATACTCTTACACAGTGTGTACAAAAAGTAACGTAACGCGTCAAGATCTCGTCTTGTGAGATAACTTTACAAAAAAACTTTCATGTAATACTTGTTTGTAGTCATTTACTTTACATCTAAAAAACGAAAGATATATAGGGTGTGGCATTTAAAAAAAACAAGTTACGTATCGGTACCCAAAAACAAAACACTGTGTTTGGTTGAAAATGATTTAAGTTTATGTAGCAAGAACACATTGTACGTATATTAATAATTTAGGTGTTTAATAAAAGTTTCCCCTTTTTAAGATTTCACTGGTCTGGGATTTTTTTAAGAAGCTGATTAAATAATGAATGCTATGTAAAAAGTTGAATGTGTAAGAAATTTGAAGCATAATTCATTACCTATCACTACGTCTCATGTCAAAATAAATTGTTTTTAGTGCATTGTATTAACTAAGTAAATATTGTAGACACGTGCTTTGTAATAAATGTATTCGGTGCGAACTTTTTGTGGGATAAAGGATTAAGGGATGTAGTAATCAATAACAAGTTGGTGCAGAATTTATAACACATTCAACTAGACAACATGTGCTTAGCTTCGATCGACTATTAATTTGTATAGGTTTTCTTTCTATAAGCTTGTTCAGGTATTTATGTGTAGTCGATAATCAATTTAAGATTAAATACTCAAAATATCTCTGTCGATAATGTATTAAAATGATAATTCATTTTATTTATGTAGTCCCAAGTCCATCTATTATTAGGTATAGGACTGTTGAGTTGCACTGACTTTGGCTTTCCGCCCTTTTCTGTCTTTGGCATTTTTATGTCTTCCTATTTGATGTTTTTTTCCTTTGCCAGCTTTTACTGAGTCTATTTCTTTTTTTTCTTCCTTGTGGTCTTGCTTCGTAGGAGTTCTTTGGAATGATAATAATTCAATATACGATAAAATATTATTAAATATCTACCAAACCATGAAAAAGTCTTAATCAAGGTAAATAAAAATCACAGTCTGCTACATCAGGATTACAAGGAGGATGCATTAACTAAATCAGAATCCTGGATAATTTTGTTAAACTTCATGAATCTTTTGCATTAAGCAATAGTCGTAAAGAATTGGCCTTTTTTTTTGTGAAATAATTTTCAAACTAGGAATATTTTATCAAAAATTTCCCCCGTTATTGTAAATCCCCTTCAATCAAGATGATTCTTTCCCAGAAAACTTAAGCCATTAGCTTTTTCGCAGAGAGGTTAGTCCTAATAAACCCATTGCATGGAGGATTCAAGTGAAATACCAATATCGCATCACCATCACAACTTTTGAAAACAAAATTTCATCGTTCAAGACAAATGTTATCGAGAAAGTTCTGCAGTTTTTTTTTCTGGAGTAAGCTAAGACTTTTTCGTGCCCAATCGTCGTATCAAATAGTCAGAAGTTTTGTTTCAGAAACATTAACTTCCTCAGCGATAATAGAGACTGCTATTCCGAGATCAATCAACAACAATAATTTTCAACTTTCTTCATCGTTTTTTCTGCGCTCGCTATAAAAGGTCCCCCATACCATGGGTTAACCCGTATTGATTCTCTGCTCCATTAAAATATTTAGAATAGTATTTTACCAGAAAATATGTTGGCGAGTCTCCCCCATACATCACTTTTATCCTTTTGAGTATAAGCTAGCGTCCATTATCCTCATTTGTCAAAAATCGAGATTGATTTTATTTATTCTCAAGATCAAACTTTTGTAAATTGTTCAAACTCAGTTTATCAAATAAGTGTATAAATGTCACAGCTACCCAGCAAAATATATTATTTTTAATCATTTATTATATACTCCTATTACTTACTAACGAACTTCAAATTGGCAGCCATAAATTTATTGTTAAGCTCCGATCAAAACTATTTATTATGGATACGCCAAAATTAACAATAAAATAATAATTTGACAGTGAAGTGACTGTTATAGTCCCCACGTTGGGTTTTATATCAATAAAGATGTTGTAACTGTTTGAAACATTTTCCTATTTAGACTGTCAAACGATCTTTTTCTATTTTAACATTATAAAAGAACTTGAAAATAGTTTACGAGTGTACACTCATGTTGAAGTTTACTTTGACTGTTTTAGTATTGTTTACTTGCCAAATATATGTACTCTTTGTAGAAATCGATTCTTAATATACAAAGGCAACATCGATTATAAAGTAAAGGTTTTACTTTTACACAAAATCAGTAATCAGCTTTTATTTCACACTGTTCAGATCCTAAAATCAACAAAACAATTCATCACCTAGGCCGGCAAAGATAACTCAGCACCATAGCAATTATACACATAATACAAGTTTGTTGTGACAAGTCTCTGATATTTTGATATATATTTAGCTCTCAAACTTCGGTTGAATAATTATATTTATAAAAAAATAGGATTGAATAAAATATCCGTAATGTTTTTTAGTCGTTCGTAAACGCTCTATATGCAAATCGATCATGCGATTCTCATATTTTAAAAAGGATGTGAGGGTAGGTCCTGTTAACGGCTAAAGAATGTATTAGCAAGTGTGTAGGTGGCTTGTGCATTTTAAAAAGTGAACAAATTCATAACCGTTCCTACTACTTATCAATTTTTGTATGTGATTTTGTTTTGTTTATGCTTATCTGTAGCAGCTAACAGGGTTTCTGACTTCCCTCTTTAAAAATCGAGTAATATAGGTTTTTAAAAGCAGTTATTAAGAGTTAATTTCCATATAAAAAATTTGATACAACAATTCATAATGCTGGTTGGTTAAAAAATCAATATGAACTTAATGTCCACACTTTTTATTTATCGTGTTTATTTATGTTGTGTATTGTTATCCGGCATCACATTGTTGGTTTTTTAATTACTAACATGTAATTGTAGATTAATCCTTCCAATAAACCTAATTGTCTATCACACTGCTTTTGTTTATTATCACGGAATTCTCTGATTACTTGCACTTTCCACATACATTGTATTACCCGGAAATTGAATGTTTAATGCAAACAATTAGATAACGCTTACGTTGTGATCGTTTGTGTAACTTACCTATACGTGTGCCCGTAAGTAAAAAACAAATTAGGTGTTTTTTGTAAAGTTTGTAAATTAAAATTTGTGCATAAAAATTCATGTTGAAAAGGTCTGTTATAGATCTGTCATAAAATGTTGGATTCATTTTTTTTTTGACTTTGTGAGTGTTATTCCAATCCTTACACCGTTAAACACTAAAATGGATAGATCTTCACAAAATTAACATGAACAAGCGAAAAACCTAGCTTTTCTAAACTTTGAAAACCTTCGGAACAGGACAGATCTGTGAAGAGAACGATAATAGCGTATATTTTTCTAGTGACCCGAATCATAAATCAAAATAGATTTAAAAAAACTCAAAAACGCTTCACATAAGAGATTCAGTTAAATCAGCAAAAGCTTACTTATATTAGAGCTTAATCTGTAGCCAAATTCACATGTTTCGAAAAATTTACACTTATTTAATGGAAGCAAAAAATTAAATTTTGCTATTTTTTAATTTTGTTAAACATCATGTGTCGTTTTTAAACTTAAAATCTAAATTTTTGTGCGTTGTGGTATCAGTTTATTCATAGCACACTTAATTACAAAGATATAACAATCAACCAATGATTTTCCTATAGATACCATATTGTACCTATATTTACACGTATAGATAGCATTTGTTTTTCCTCTTTTTCATGATAATTATACTTGTTTAAAAAAAGTCTATATCAACAACAAATTAATCTCCTCCAGGTTTAGGGGGGAAGGGGGCTACAGCTCCAAGTGACTATGGCATTTACTTTTTATACTACAGCGGCGTAGTTTTATGCATTAATACTTAATCTATATATACAGGGTGTCCCAGATTACATTTCCAGCATGGGGATCTCGCTTATTATAAGAGATACAGGTTTGTTTAAATTAGATGAATTATTCCTTGGTATGAGAGGAGCAACAATCAATTTTTAAAAGTACAAAATTCCTCGTGCTTCAGATGTTATAGCAAAAAATATGAAAATGTCGAATTTCTTTTTTCTCTCATAACTTTTTTGTCTTAATCATTAGAACAATTTTATTTGTACTCTCTTAAGGCACTTTTTAATGGAGAAATTGACTATTATTTTAGATTATTTTTAACACCTACCATTTTCGAGATATTACCCCTAACTTCATTTTTCCTTATGGGCCGCAAAGTTGGCTATGGAATAGTTGAATGTGCTTTTTTTTTTCTCTTTAAAATGAGATATTACTTGCTACGTTTATTTTTATAAATAGTCACAAAATCAAGAAAAATCGTATTTTACCTATCACTTATCAAGCTATCTATAATAATAAAAACAAAAAACAACTAATTATGTGTCAAATGACAGTTACCATTTGTCTGCTGTATCATTTATTAGAATTTTATAGTATTGTTGTGTAATTCGATAGTCTTTGTAGCAAATTTGTTATCATATAATTATGGGCACATTTACAACTAATTAAAAATTTTGTATGTTGAAATGCCACATTATTTATAATAGAAAGTGTGTAAAATAAATAATTCTAATTAATTATTGATTTGTTTTGGATTTTTGGTTGGTTTGTCGAAAAAACCATACATTTTTAAATTTATTTCCAAATTTTTGTAATTACGCATCCTTCGTTGCCTTTTCTCGGGATATAGCTCTAATTATATTCGCTTAGCTTCTTCACAGTTTTTATGGCAAAGAATGTAGCATCTTAAGATGTCAAATTAATCGCTATTTTTAAATGTTGCCATCATTATAACAATTACTACAAAGACTATCGAATTACAAAACAATGATGTAAAATTCTAATAAATGATAGCGCAGACAAACGGTAACTGTCATTTGACATTTAATTAGTTGTTTTTTGTTTTTATTTTCATGGATAACTTGATAAGTGTTGGGTAAAATACGATTTTTCTTGATTTTGTGACTTATTTATAAAAATAAATGTAGCAAGTAATATCTCATTTTAAAGAGAAAAAAAAAGCATATTCAACTATTCCATAGCCAACTTCGCGGCCCATAAAAAAAAATGAAGTTCGGGGTAATATCTCGAAAATGGTTGGTGTTAAAAATAATCTAAAATAACAGTTACATTCTTCATTAAAAAGTGCCTTAAGAAAGTACAAATAAAATTGTTCTAATGATTAAGACAAAAAAGTTATGAGAGAAAAAAGAAATTCGACATTTTCATATTTTTTGCTATAACATCTGAAGCACGAGGAATTTTGTACTTTTAAAAATTGATTGTTGCTCCTCTCATACCAAGGAATAATTCATCTAATTTAAACAAACCTGTATCTCTTATAATAAGCGAGATCCCCATGCTGGAAATGTAATCTGGGACACCCTGTATATAAAAGAGCTGGTTTATTTGTTTGTTCGCTATAGAATCCTAGGTCCGTTGACCGATCGGGACCAAATTTTGCACAGTTACTATTAAGGACCCAACGAATTAAACGTCGTGTAAAGAACGGTCGGGAACCGCCGGGAACGTCCGCCGAGCGCGAGCGCGGAGCACGAGTAGTCTGTGATTGATAAAAGATAATTGTAATCACCCGTGCAACGCTGGGTAAATCAGCTAGTATGAATATAAGTATAAAAATTTAAAAAAAGCCAAACGGTAAACCAAAAAGAAAAAAGTACAGAAATCAAACCAGTGGTAATTTATTATTGCTGATTACTAAAGAACAATTTATTATGTTTAAAAATCATACGGTTAAAGGTGACAAAAATGTAGTCAATAACTAGTAAGAATGCCTAATAAATATCTAGTTGTATCCTAGTTTAATATTTAATATTTATTTATTGTTATCTTTATAGCCAAATTCTACTATTTCTAGTTAGTTACTGTTTACATTTTAATTGCAGAAAAATCACATTATTAAAGTCATTGTTTAAATTAACAGAATACAGTTTTAATTTTATCAATTACTTAACGTTCAATTATGTTTGATGTTAAGTTAAAAAAAAAAAATTGTGCTTTCCAGGCCAGGGGGTCTAATGATAGGCTCGGGGGTACTAAGGGAAGGGGGTTCCCTATCCGCTTCATAACTACGCCACTGACCATAGACAATACCTATGGTTTTAAAGAACTAAAATGTATCAATGTTAACAGATTAGAGGTTTTTGATTTGTTTATAAACAAAACTGGAACAGCCATGGCCCATTTACGAAAGAAGGTATTTTACTTGGCGAAGGTAAATTTATTAATTGTTTTTACAACTTGCGGTGCATAACTGAAAAAAAAACAAATGCTGTCTATTTCAGTGAACATCGAATATGGCGTCCATATAAAAACAGTAACTAAGAGTGCTTATGAATTGACTGATAACACATTTTTAAGCACAAATAGTCAGATTTGGATTTAAAAAAATATTTTAATTTTTAGCTCTTGTCAACTTAATTATGTATGTTTTTAATCATCTGAATATTGAAATTTTTTATTTCTTTAAAAGTCACCCGAATAGGTGGTACACCTTGTACAAAGACCTTTGTCACATTGTTATAAATAGTTCGAAATAATACAGTTCTTTTAAAGGAAAGGAAACAAAGTGACCCAAAACAAAGTTTTCATTCATTTAAAGTTTCATCAAGTCCTTAACTCAACGCTCACCATTGATAACATCCTAATCATACAAAATTCAAATTCGGTTTAAATAAAACAAAAGTTAACAATTTTATAGATACCAGGGCTCGAAACCGAAAAAAATTTTGGTTAACGGTTAACCGAAATCGAGAACTTTATTTTTATAACGGTTTTTGTTGAAAAACCGGTTTTATTCGCAAAAAACCGGTTTAGTGTAAAAAACCGATTTAAATTATAAACCGGTTTTTAAACCGGTTTAAAAAACCGGTTAAATTAACCGGTTTTTAAAATTATTTAGATCAGGAATGCAAAGAATGAAAAGATATTATTTATTTATAATTTTTTAATAAATGTACAATCAAGAGTTCAGTAATGACTTTTGGTAAACTAATCGCATTTACTACAGATTTTGTATTTTTCATCGTAATTTTTATTAAACAAGTAATAAAAACTCAGTGAGTGTTTTAGCGCAATTTTTTCACCTCATGGGATCACAACACTAAGAGATAGTAAATGAAAGAGAAAATAATTTCCAGGAACTCCAAAATCTTTTTCTGGATCTTTTTTGTGCGTTCCCGAGATTAGACCTTCCTTAACATAATGCCGAAAACCCGAAGTCTCTAGGTGGTCTGGTTAAGGAGTAGACAGAAGTGCAAGATTGGTGCGCACAGACGCACAGAACAGAAATCACGAGTTTTATGAGTTTTTCCGGAATTTCCAGGAACTCCAAAATTCTTTTCTGGATTTTTTTTGTGCGTTTCCGAGATTAGACCTTCCTTAACATAATGCCGAAAACCCGAAGTCTCTAGGTGGTCTGGTTAAGGAGTAGATAGAAGTGCAAGATTGGTGCGCACAGACGCACAGAACAGAAATCATGAGTTTATGAGTTTTTCCGGAATTTCCAGGAAATCCAAAATCTTTTCCTGGATTTTCTCGTGCGTTCCCGAGATTAGACCTTTTTCTGACAAAAATTAACGGTTAACCGGTTTTTTAAACCTGTTTAAAAAACCGGTTTCATGCCCTGATAGATACCGAAACATTTACAGCTATAAACAATTATATGGCACGCTAGACAAACCGAAGTTAGTCGATATTTAACATGTTAGATATCTCAATTGCAATTAATAATATCTAATTGAGAAAAATGTGAAAAAGAAATTTTAAGAAATCGAATTTTATACAATTGTAAACCGAAAACGTGTTTTACGTACTTCGTGAATTAAACGTATGCATTAGGACACGATTACTGCTGAAATATAACGAAATATAATTTTTTATTTAAACTTGTTTTAAATGTTTAACTAGATTTCTTTTTTGTTTCAGGTAAAGAAATACCTACATACTTCAATTATTATACGAGCGGTTGAGCTGTATAGCATTCGTAATGAGTAAGAAATTTTAAAATACTTGGATTTTTTTAAACGTTATTTTTAGGAGATCATTAACAGGACACACTGATTATATTATTGGCATTAACATTTTTAATTTTTACCGCAGAATTTACATTGTGCACTTGTAGCAGGATGGCGCTTCGACTTGTACCGTTATGTGCAATGTTTTTTATTCCATTGGTGATGACATTTTGGTATTTAAAACTTAATAGTTTTTAGCGCACAGTTTGATATTATCAAAAATTCACAGAACGTGCATGTTACGAATAATTTAGAAAAATTATTTATATGGCATGTGTTTAAATATTTCTGAAAACGTTTTTAAAACGATGTAAACACAAATGTGTGTCAGTCTTGAGCAAAATAAAATTTTACTATAAATGTGAAAGAAATAATAATTTAATTGTGATATAGGTAGCTATCGAACTGCTGTGAAGTACGTTAAAGGAATATTTTTTTTGTGATATACAGTATGGTCTCTTTTTATGCGTTTCTTTTTAATGCGGTCTTAAAGTTATGCGATGCGTTTTTTTACTTTTTTTTTAACTTTTACTGCCAAAATTACACTAAGTCACTGAAATCTTAGTTTTAGACTGAGTATCAACATAAATTTGTTTTTTTTTTCGTCAGAAGGTAACCTGGATATCGCGAACGGCATAAAAAATTAGTTAAATCATCATCGCAAAGTTTAATCGCTGATTACATTGTCAGAGAAGAAAAATCACAGAACGACGGTGAAGTTAACGCTACCAGTTCGAAAATTCTGCCGAAAATAGTCAGAAAGCGACGACTCTAATGCAAGAAATGTTACTTTTGAATAAAATTAAATAAACAAAATTTTAAAACAAACTTCTTATAAGTATCAATTTCTTTCAGATTATCGAAGGAATGTATTAATCATTCTTACATCTAGAATTTTTGTGTTTATTTTAACTCGTATCTTTGATTTTATGCGGTTTTAGAAAAACATGGAACGTATCCCTAATTTTTCAATGTAAGTAATGTCTTTTTTTTGTGGAACGTATCTTCCGCATAAAAAAAGACCCGACTGTACTTTTATTTTCCTTCAAATTACACTTCAGACGATTCCTTTTCAACTATTGACTAAATATGGTATTTTTTTTAGATGAAATCAAACCAAATAAAGTTATTAATATTTTGTTACCCAATTATTTAACAATTTAGTCATTTATTGGGATAAAATACACGTTAAACATAAAACAATCTATTTTTACTTGCTGGCCAAAAACGTTTGCGTGAACGAACGAACTTATATATTGATTAATTAAGTATCGAATGCCGTTTAGTTTCTTAAGAATGGACAACTATAAGCCTGCGTTTAAACTTTTGTTTTAATAGCTGTATAACTGATTAGTCTTTGCTAAGCATATTTATAGACGTTATTGTTTTTTAATTTACTAGTGTCTGGCAAGAACTTGTATTATGGTTTACGGGTGAAATTACAAGTACCTAACCATGTTTTGTATTTTATACATGTGGGATTCGTTAATGTATTTCACTATTTACTTCTCTTAAAACAAGGAACTAAATAAAAATTTAAGAATTATATTCGTTTTTGAATTCTTATACATATTTCTGAAACGTGAAAATCCCATTAGCTTTTTTATTTATCACATAAATACTGAACTTTTCCATTTAATAGTAAGTTGGTGAAGAGATAGAAGTGGTTTGAATATATAAAGTAAAACAAACAAAAAACACTTCAACTTACTACTGAATAAGAGACGAAGCCGCATTATAAAATGATCGTATTTGTCTGTTACCAACAGACACGGGCTAGACTGTTCTTATATTTATGATTTCGATTTTTTAACTTTCAAGTTATTTTACGTGGTATGTGTGAAGACAGTAAATAATTAATGAAACTGATAATAATCTTGAGCGTTTTACTTTACGTAGAAGTGGTATAGTTTTGGTGCCGATACATTTTGATGCATGCCGTTGCTCATTAGAAATATGATATTATTTAGCAAAAGAAATGGGTATTTGCTAACATATTATGTAGTAACGATGCTCATTATAGTTTTATTACTCCGTTCAGAGCTGAAAAATATGAGAGGAATGAGATATGTTACAAGTAATTAGTTATGTGGTGGAAAATAGCCTCATCTATTAAAGATAGGAATGATGTTAGATTTATGTCACTTTGTAGCAGGGTTGAGCAGATTTAAATCAATTGATTTAAATCACGATTTAAATCATGATTTAAATCAAGTGATTTAAAAAAAAAATCATTGATTTAAATCAAGTGATTTTTAAAAAAAATTATCAATTTAAATCACAGATTATATGAGTAGATACAATATAATATTTATAATAAAACAAAATTGTATTACTATTAGTAATTAAATACACGAAATGGTGAATAAACCATATCAATTTGCTCTTATAAAGTAATATTCATTGTGGAAATGCAATAATTCAAAAAATTAATGACGTTAACGAAGTGAACAGTCAGTTTTTTCAATTTCCACGGCACTGTATTGCTTCAATAACGATTTGAAGAAAAAATGTCGAATATCTCGAAAAGTATGAGTTTTGGGTATAGGACATACTTAACAAAATATGAAGCTCTTTTAAAGACGAATTCGATGACATAAAAAAATACAGGGGTTCGCATTTGAAAAAATCGAGTTACGAGCTTTTGAAAATCATGGAAGTTGCCACCTATTTATAAACACTCCTGTATGTGTGATTCAAATTTTTTCATATCGAGCGAACAGAGAAATTTTTTCTGCATGTCCATACCAAATTAAAACTCTGTACTTCAAAATAATTTCAAGAGAATTTTTGAAATAAAGACTTAAAACCTTGATTAATTTAGAAAATTTTTTTTTTTTGACAACGCCGTATAAAAACCTGTAGTATTTTATATTGATGCAAAGCTAAAATTAAGGCGGTCAAAAATATTAAATAAAAAATTGGGTGTTGTATTTGAAATATAAAAGTTGCTATTAGTTCCAGAGAGGTGACTCACCCTGTATATTTGAAAATATTTTTATTGTGTTGTTTAGAAAAGCTGTATAAAATAGCATTTGATTCAACTTCATATCTCAAGCCGTTTAGCCATAATCGACCGATCCCGCACTAATGACTCACCGTGTATATAATTAATTAAACATCACCATTTAGCACTGATTTTTTCAAAATTCTTAATCATTATATTTAATTTTTCATTTTGACAACAATTCACCAATGAATTAAATATATTGGTTATTAAATATATTAGCACAAAACACAAATAGCATGTGAATATGTCACTAAATTCGATAATATGGTACATTTGATTTAAATCAAAAAAATCTGATTTAAATCAAATAAATCGATTTTTTTGATTAAAAAAAAAATCATGATTTTTATCCACCCTGCTTTGTAGACTACCTTAGTATACAGGGTAGAGATGGGCAATTCGCGAATGAGCCGTTCAAACGGAACGATTCACTTGCAAGATTCGTTAGAGTTGATTCGTCACTGAACAATTATTGAACTCTTAATTCCTTTGCTTTTTTATTATGGGTAAAGGCGAAATTCGCTTGCGCCCATTTAAAATGTATGGCTTTCACGCGACATCGTGCCTTATCGACTAATTCACCAGTTCAGAATGAACCGCTGACAAGATTCTTCTCTCAGATTTATACAATTTACGTATACGATTCGTCACTGAACTATATTAGTGAACCGTCCGTAGCTTCTTTTACTTGTGTTTTTCGAAAAAATCTTACTGTGCCGATTTAAATGAAGTAAACAGTTTATAAGAAAGAATAATAAAAGTTTAGTTAATATTTAACGTACCAATGTGTTCTAATAAAAAAATACATAATTTCTTAAAACGTAAACAATACATTTTTGTGACAAAAATAAATAAATATATATAATAAATTTAAAAACTATAAACTTCTAAATTATTAATTATTACATTAAAATAAATATAAACAACGTATTTCTTATTTTGTACTTTCTGTTGTTATTAAACAACAATAACTTCATATCTTGCCGACACACGAACTTATTTTAATTAAATTTCTAGAACCACCTTTGTATGATAGTGTTTGTAAGTATCCATCACATTTTGATTTGGTTTCTGAAATCTTGGTAAAATGGTCCACACAAAACTTTTATTTCTGTCACTCATTTTTAACCACATACCTACCGCTGTAATCATTTTTAATTTAAACGAAAGCTGTGCATAGGTAAAGTTACATTAAAATTAGGAACATACGCGTAAAGTCTAAATTCGCCTGCGCTCGTTTAATTTGTGTGGGTTGCAAGCAACGAAGCGCCTTATAGCTTAAATGCTCCACCGGCACCAGGTCACACAGGGCATTCATTCGCGAATCGTGCAGTAACAGACGATTTGGAACGGTTCTGAATAAGCGATTTTTGTTAACGAATCATTTTAGTGAACTGAATCAATTTTAAAATCTCTAATACAGGGTGCCCTAAATTCGAGGCACAACATTAGGATCTCGCTTATCTTAACAGCCAAGAAATCAGTTAAACTGACGCAAAGTTGCAAAATTCAAATCTTAAAACAGTTCCATGGTCATCTTCGTTCTGGACTTATTCACAAAAAAGCAACAAAATTGATTTTGTATTTGTTTTCATAACAATGTTGATTTCATAAAAAATCGCTATTTTTGATTGTTTTTTTTGCGGTTGTTTTTAAATTGTACCTAAAGTATGTTCATTGTATTCAGAATATTTTGTACTATCGTTCAATGCAAAAATTTAATATGGTGCCTGTAACAAATAACAAAGTTGATGATGGTACCAAACGTCTGATCCAAAATCTAATTGGAGCACCGTGTGGATAATTAAAAGTAGCTGCAGAAATGTTTATATTTTTTCAATAAAAAAAAATCAAGAAGTAAAGCAAAAAAATGAACTTATTTTAAAGGTTTTTTTTGAATAATTTCTGAACTAAGACAACTATTTTTAGAATGGAATTCAGCAAAAAATTTAGTAACTTGCCCTCAGTTTAAGCGACATAGCGAGATTCTCATCATGTTCAACCTCGAATCTGGGCATCCTGTATCTAGTTTCCAACAATTTTTTTTTTGCCTTTTCATGCCGTTCATGTGTTTAATGAGGCGTTATTTTACGATCAGCTTTTTTCCTTTTAAAGCGAAGTAAGCACGTAAAATGTTTTAATATTCTCAGTCATTAATGTCAGTTAAAAATTGGTGTTGAGAGAATTTGTGTTTTACCGTTATGGCGAAATTAAGTAGAAAAGAAAGAAAGAATTGGGATTTTTAAAGGTAGTTTAAGACCATCGTAGCAGACTTTGAAGAGTTTGCAGTTTATTTATCAAGTTTTATCTTAATCCAGTAATTTTTTTTGGCGTAAAATCTAAAATACATTTTTCTAAATAATTTTATCGTAACGGGTTGTTTTGAAAAAACTGCGTTTCGTCGCACTTTTTTTGCGAAGGAAGTAAAGAACAAATTGGCAATGTATGTTTCAACATACAGAATACAGGGATTTCGGAAACCATTAGAGATGGTTAAATTAGCAAAAAAATAATGTTTTTACGTGTTAAGTATGAATCTAAACTAAAAACATACTTGTGTCTAGTTCCTAAAATATCCTGAAAAAGCTTTAAAACTTTAATTTTAAATTTTAAATATAACTTTTATTATCAACAAGAAATCATAGATTTGATATTGAGAAAAAGTAGATATGTACTAAATGTTTCAATTTGGATCGCATTAGCGGGGGAAATATTTTGATTATCAACGAAGTTATAACAAAATTATCCTATTTTTTAGTGCAGGACATTTCCAAGATATAGCCCAGCGGTCGGCACGCTGCGGCTCCAGAGCCGCATTCGGCTCTTTTCATTATTAAAATAGATTTTAAATTACAATCACCGTACAATCTGCCGTACAAAACGAAAATCGTGAGCTACACAAAAACGTAAGAGGTCCTTATTGAAAACAAAACAAAACATCACATAAATAAACTAGCTGTACTTAATTGATCACAAAAAAACTTTAATAATTTGAGATATTTTTTGCATTTCATAATAATTTGTGATTTTTTAGTTACTTTTACTATTGAATCTAAATTATAACATGGGTTCAAAGTGTAACCCACTCTCCATTGACAATACAAATTAGAGATTTGCACTTTGAAGATAATAATGTTTTCCTAAGCAAATTAATTTTTGTTTGATGAAATATTTTTAAAACAGCCAATCTTAAAAAGATAGTTGAATATAATTAATTAATTAAGATTAGCTATTTTAAGGACAGTTCATCAAATAAAATTAAATACGCTTTGAACGCATGTTACATTATATATACAGGGTGATTGAAATTCGAGTTTAAGCATAGGGATCTCGCTTATTATACTAGCTAGAGTATAGGTTTAAATTTGGCAAAGTTGCTAAATTTGATGCTCATTGATAATCCAAAGAGAACTTGGAAATACCTCAAACGGTATCCGAGAAAATTAGGAAAAACTGGAAAATGCGATTTTTGAAAATCGTCTAGAATTCCTTTGGAATTTGAAATATTTTAAATGTCAAAAGACATTGCCCAAGCAACTTTTCAAACCGAATCGAATGGTTGTCACAAATTTTTGCTACATCGATTCGTTTTTGTTTTATGATAACCAACTTTGTTTTTTCTTATGGGCGCAATTTTTGCTATTTACATAATCAAATAGCATTTATTTTTCTGAATCCATTGATATACCACACATGGTATTTTACTTCTACATTAATTGTCAAATTTGAAAAAATACGTTTTAAACTCAAACAATAACAACTATAAATCAGGTAGGCCGGTCATTGTAGTTTATGTTGTTTCCATGACAACCAATCAACAAATTGAATGTTGTGAAAGCCTATTACTAGTCACATTAGTAAACTCGTAAATATTAACTTTAATAACAAAGAAAAACGCGATATGCTCAGAATTTTTTATACCGTTCTTTTAAGTTTTGTTATACTTTATCACATGCTTTATACAAATTTACTTAAGTTTCTGTTTAACATAGAAAAATAGTGTTTTTTCCGTATATGTTTGTAATAATTTTTTTTTTAAATTGTTATTTGAAACCTTCTGCCATATTTTTATCTAATTTTGGCAAAAGCCTCATAATTCCCTGTTTCTGTCCAACGAACAAAAATATGTGTGCGAGGGTTGTCTTCTATCTGGATATGTTTCTGCATATCGTTGACCTGACAGTTCAATGAATAAAAAACTAAAGTTCATTTTTACGAATTTATTAATGTGACAAGTAACAGACTTTTAGTTTGTTGATTGGTAGTCATGGAAACAACATAAACTACAATTACCGTCCTACCTGATTTATAGGTACCTAGTTGTTATTGTTTAAAACGTATTTTTTCAAATTTGACAATTAATGTAGAAGTAAAATACCATGTGTGATGTCTCAATGGATTCAGAAAAATAAATGCTATTTGATTATGTAAATAGCAAAAATTGCGCCCATAAGAAAAAACGAAGTTGGTTGTCATAAAACAAAAACGAATCGATGTAGCAAAAATTTGTGACCACCATTCGATTCGGTTTGAAAAGTTGCTTGGGCAATGTCTTTACACATTTAAAATATTTCAAATTCCAATGGAGGTATAGACGATTTTCAAAAATTGCATTTTCCAGTTTTTCTTAATTTTCTCGGATACGGTTTGAGATATTTCGAATTTTTTTTTGGATTATCAATGAGCATCGAATTTAGCAACTTTTCCAAATTTAAACCTACACTCTAGCTATTATAATAAGCAAGATCCTCATGCTTAAACTCGAATTTCAATCACCCTGTATATTATGAATTGTAAAAAATATCTTAAATTATTTATGTTTTCATTTTATGTGTGTTTATTTAAGTACAGCTAGCTTATTTATGTGATGTTTTGTTTTTGTTTTCAATGGTTACGTTGATTAAACTTAATAAATACAATGATATTGTAATAACTTACTTATTTTAGCAGGTAAACCTAACAACTCATACATCAATGAAACGAGAGAAAAAATCTCTTTTTAATGGTGTCACAGCCAACTACAACCCGTTTTTTTTTTAGACACCAATATCTTCAGTAAAGTCTAGGAATATTTCAGCAATGAATGTGCTAATTACCATATTATTTAGTGGACTTTTAAACGAGACCGCGAGTATATGAAAATAATATAGGAAGTATATTCTATTTTCGGTAATATCTAAGGGGTAAATTTCAAGGTCGTCGTTCATTGTGGCAGTATAATAAATTTTAATTATACAAGTTATAATCGCTTTAGAACATTGGTAAAGTTTAACACGCAATATTACCTGCGTTGTGGCCGCCTATAACTGAAACGATATTACGTACTTAGCTGGCAGTGCTGAATTTTAAAATGGCTGCTAGCACGTTAAGACCTCGTTTCATTTTTGTTTACCCTCTCGTTTTATTTAAAAAGCGGTTACTGCTCAAGTTTTATTGACTTGTCATGTAGTTTAATACATTCTTGAATTGCCGCTTTTAGCCATAACCTGCTTTTAGACGTAAGTAACACAATGTTTTCATACATGTTGGCGATCAGATCAGGGGCGAATTTAGGGTGGGTTCTAAATAGTTGCGAGAGTCGCTAACGTCCTTGTGCAAATATCACATAAAACGCCGAGAAATCAAACGAAGTTTTTTTAACACACATTCGTTTTAATAATTTTAGAGAAGAAGAGTACATTTTTCACCTTTATATACAGATAACATTTCCGGCTTGGGGATCTCGCTTATTATAAGAGAAACAGTTTTGCTTAAATTAAACGAATTAGTTCTAAGTATGAAAGGTGCCCTTAGTGCTTCTTTCCATAATTCTTCCATGTATTTAATCATTGCTGATGTAATACCGTCTTTACCTGCGGCTTTTCCGATCTTTAATTTTGCTATTGATTTTTCTAATTCTTTGAAATCTTCGATATCTCCCGATATCCTCCGTCGCTTCTTAAATTTGTTATTTCGTTCATTTCATCCATCTCCGCTAGCTCTTCAAAGTATTGTCTCCATCTTTCCATTATTTTTCCTCATCCGTAATTATGTTCCCATTTTTTCATTCGATATTCTTTTTTCTTTCTTAGCTGCTTTAACGTGCCATAGAACAACTTTTGCTTCGCATTAAAATTCTCTTTCTTGTTCTGCCCAAACTTTATCCATGATTTTTCCTTTGCTTCCCTTACTGCAAGCTTGACTTCTTTAATTTTTTTTTTGTATTTATTGTAATCTTCTGCATTCTTTGTATTAAGATAGATTTCCAATTTTTCTTTTTTTCCCTTGAACTGTGGACTGTGTGGACGTATTGAAAGAGCGAGCGCATCACATATTATGCTTTTTTGGACATGAGAAAGCTATCCTCGTTATGGGTGTCGCGATTGCTCACATCGGATCAAGCACTTAATAGTAAGACTATTTCTGAGTAGTACGTGGATGATACTTGGATTTACCATTATACTTCGGAATTCAAGCAACAGTCAAAATAGTGTACAGCGACAGGCGAACCAGCTCCGAATAAGGCCAAAGCTATGCCATCGGCCGAAGAGGTTATGGCGGCGGTATATTGAAATGCGAAAGATATTCAAAAACGTTAAATAAGATATAGAGAGTGCTACTCCAACCTACTTGATTAACTGTACCAGAAAATTCGCTAGAAATGGCTAGTACAGGAAATAATCCATCAGGATGATGCGCAATGTTACAAACCTGTTCTTGTGGTGGCTGAAACTCATCAATTGGTTTCGAATTGTTGCCCCATGTATTCTACCCACGAGATTTCGAACACAAAAATGTTTCGCCCTGGTCAAAAAGTCAGAAGTACGCTTGGCATTTTGAAATGATTGCTTCCACAAAAGTCTATATCGAGTAGACAAATTGTCCTATAAGGTTAATCTCTTGAATATTGTTGAAATAAGTGTAGTGAGCTAAGAGGAGAGTATATGCAAAAATAAAATAATTTTTCGTAGAATATTTTGTTGTTTGGCTTTTGTAGGTCGGAAATTATTCATCACATCCTCGTACTATATTCTGATAACTTCAGTTATACCAATCTATTGTTTGTCAGTCATTGTGCACCCTGTGGTAAAGTTAAAATCGCTCCCTTCTTCGTATCCAAAGTATATAGCGTTTTAATAATTCATTGGTATTTATCTTTTTTATTTGGCTAATGTTGCTGTACAAAGATATGAAAAATCTATTTCTGGATTCATAAATCAACATCTGTGTTGTAAATAAACAGGTTAACATATATTTTTGAAATATTTGTATTGTCTTATATAAACATTTTCGGTTTTAAATTATTTGTTTAACCTTGTCGGCAAATTGTCAGTGGAATTGTTATATCGCGATAAAAATAATAACAAATGCTATCAAAAAGTGTAAATACTAAATGTGAAGCAATTTTTTTGAAATGTCAGTTTAATCTTAAAATAAATGTTTTTTTCCTGCCAGAAGAAATTTGTTAAGAAGGCAAATTTATTTTTGAA
Organism: Elmis aenea; assembly: GCA_947652605.1. Taxonomy (NCBI): domain Eukaryota; kingdom Metazoa; phylum Arthropoda; class Insecta; order Coleoptera; family Elmidae; genus Elmis; species Elmis aenea. The sequence goes on along the minus strand of OX393579.1, from coordinate 30,753,211 downwards.
TTAGGAAGAATCGATTGATTTAATAATTGGCTTATCTTTGGTTTTTACTCATAAAATTCAGTCATTACAATTGAAAAACACAAGCATCAGATAATAACGGATTTAAAACCGAACAACTTTTTGGTTCTCATTAAAACAAATGTTACTGAAAACGAATTTGTAGATGTTTTGACTAGGAAGCTATCTTAATAACTGTTGCCAAAAACATTGCGTGTACTGATGACTTTCAAACAATTTTAGGGTATACACCAGGACTCTGTCGAATCAGAGATAATTTACTTGACATGAATAAATCAGTATCATTTAATTCATCCCACCTTACAAAAAAAGTGCCATACGCAACTTCTTTCACCGTCAGTAAATTATATTCAACTACCACTAGGCTAAAATTAAACTATGGTCACTTTCCTTACCAACTATATAAATTGGGAATAAATAAGCCCCGATATGTCCATGCGACGGGCAATCCTATCGAAACCTGCTGACGATGAACGTGCAGCTCTTCTCGTCACTGCTGTGCACAGAATCAAAAGCTGCATATGACCGTATTTTTAAATTTTTACACTAAGTTAAGCATATAATTCCGACATAAAATATAATATGTGGCCGACGGATCTCATTCCAATGCCAAAATATACAAAAAAATATTGGTATCGCATACAGTCTGAGAAATACCATATATTTTATTAGTGGCATTTTTTTGTTATGGAAATTGTAGTAATTTGATATGTAATAACTAGATTTATAGCCCATTGGGCAAATTTTTGTAAATTGCAGGAAATTTTCGATAAAACAACGTTAAAATGTTATTTATACAATCAAATAAGTCAGACTGACGATAGTTAACGATTTTTTTTTAAATTCCACAGTTTAATAGAGAATTTAATTCTAAATCCAATAAGTGCATTAAAAAAAATTACATAACTACTTGGGAACATTTTTGAGAAAAATGAGTTTAAAAATTACTTATTATCTTTTACAAAATCGTTGTATTAGACTAGACAAAAAACGACGAGTAATTGACAGTTTATGACTTGTATAAATATTTTCTATTATTTTCGACAAAAAATCAGTATTTTGTGAGGATTAAATTAAAACGTATTAAATACACACTTACAGAAGGTCTATTTTCAATTTAATACACAGAAAATAACGGTTTTTGTCGAAAAATAATAATATACAAGTTATAAACTCTCAATTACTAAAGTTATCGTGTTTTGTCTAGTCAAATACAACGATTTTGTGAAAAATTATATATAACTTTGAAATAAAAATTCCCCAAAAATTTGCCTATGTATGTTTATTTTTTTTAATGCACTATCGAATTTAGAGTTAAACTATTTATTAGAATTAACAAAAAAAATGTACTGTGACATTTATAAAAAAAAGGTGACTATCGCCCGCCCGTCCGATACATTTCATCGAAATAAAACCATTGTAAAATCATATGATTGAGGTCTTCTGCGATTTAAAAAAATATAAGGTTTATTTGGGTTTCCTTTTAAAATAACAAAGTTATAGGGGTGAGACAGTCAAACCGAATAACCCGGTATAGACCATAAAATTTACCCAATAACAAGTTTTTGTTTGTATTATTGATAATACGGAAATTTTTCTACAATCTCATCAAATTTGGGGTCACTTTGAAGTCGGCGTTATCGCATCGTCTGGAAATCTTGCTCTTTTTATTATTTTTATCGTATATTAGGTTGAGTATTTTATGAGATTATTTTAATATTTAAAAAAAATGCTGATTAGTTCTTGAAATAAAAACAAGAAAGTTTTCGAATTGGTTTTGTTTAATGCTTTTCGGGGTAGACCAGTCAACCACCTACCCACCCCCGATGTAAAACGACACTTTATAAATTTATCGCAATTTTAAACTTTCTTTTTGTTCAAAGTTTATTTTCTTTTCTTGAAATATGACATAAAGTTTTAAGATATTTTAGAACCTTATATTTTCCGTCACAGAGAGTATAATTTTAAACATTTTGCTGGTAATACATTTGTACATATCAAAATGTTGTGGAGGGCAAAGTTATGACCTAACCACGTTACTTAAAGTCGTTTCGCAGGTTTGCGAGCATAAAACGTTAATATAAACGAGATTGCAGCGTAATATAAAAGAAGGCCTGGTCCTTCTAACAGCTAAAACTTAGCGTTAACCTCGCTGAAATATACTTTCGATATATTGGCTTGTTTATGGGCAGCCTTATTGCAAATATATCCCTGTATTACAGAAAGTATACTTTACGTGGATAATTAATTCTGTCTTACGACATATTTTTTAGTGCTCATTCAAGAATTATTTTAATTGACTTTCTAATGATTAAACAGAAAAGGAAAAATTTAAACATTTAAAGAATATAGAATTGAAAAGCGGTCATTTCTTTTGATAATAATTTTTTGAAATAATTTAACTGTTTTCGTAAATTTTGAAAAATATCAATTTGAACGTGTTACTGTGATAATGATATCTAGCTGTGTATGTACAGGTGGTCCAAATTCGATGGAATTACATGAATATCTCGCTTAATATTCATGAAAGAGAGACGGTTAAACTACCAAAAATGTGCAGCCAATTATAGCTTCCATTTAAGAGAAGGTAAGTTTGTATCATATCTTTTTAACGGCCAGCGTAAAAATTATTTTTTTAGTATCAACGAATTTTGCATAAAAATATCCAAAAATAGTCTTCATGAATCTTTTCGATATTTGCAAAATAACGGAGATATGACATATTATAAATATTACGACGACCACATCGATGAACGATTTAAAAAAAGTGGATCACAAATGACAAATAAAAAAAACCAGGAAGACCGTTGACTCCTGAACAGATAGAAACGCAAATGACGCTAGCAGAATACCTTACGACCTTACTATACCTTGTCAAGATAATAATTTACTATGAGGAGCCCAAAATACGACGACGGAGCTAGAGGGGTTTTGAAAGTTTATCTTAGGAATGGTTCCAACAAGCTTGGATACGTCGACAAAAGTGTTTAGTTGCCCTCGATAGGGAACTGTTTTGAAAATAATGTAGAGGAATGAGTAATTAAGCTGTATTTTCTGTCACACTCACAATATAGCGCAAATAATTTTAAAAAATGCAGTAAGCTCACGGAGGGTGTCTAAATTCATTCTCAACGAACTATAACTATTATCAATTAAATTAAACTAGTAGGCTTTGAAAAGATCTCGAAAATTTGTTTTAAATGTCAAATGCAACACTATATTCACGTTTTAACTGTATTTTGCATTGTGTTTATAATTAATTTGATACAAATTTTTTCGTTTTGTGGAAAAAGGCATAAAAATTATTTATTTATGGGACTAATGCGAAAAATGTAACTAGTAAATCGTTTATTGTATATTTTAATGAACATAATACAAGGTGGCGCAAAAGTAATGTCATAATTTGAATTGGCTGCCATTTTATTATAAATGAAAAAAAAAGAGCTCTGTTTTCATCAAAAGTTTATTTGAAAGTGTAAAATTGATGACATTACTTGGAAAAAATTATATCGCTCAAATGGCCACCTCCCGAGTTGATGCATAATTGCGCTCGTTTTACGGCATTTTGAATTGTTGCTCGCAAAACATCTGGCTCCAAATTGGCGATTTCTTCTTCGATGTTAGCTTTCAAGACTTGCAAGGTTCGTGGTTTGTTGTGGTAAACGCGAGATTTTAAAAAGCCCCAAAGGAAGAAGTCTGGTGCTGTTAGATCTGGCGATCTGGACGGCCAGTTCAAATCTCCAAAACGGGAGATCACTCGACCTGGAAATTGGTGTCTCAAAATCTCCATAGTTACCCGAGCTGTGTGAGCGGTTGCTCCGTCCTGTTGAAACCAACAATGATCGAGACCCAATGCAGCAACTTGCGGCAAAAAAAAAACTCGTTTAGCATCTGCCTGTAACGCTCGCCATTTACGGTTACGGTGGTGCCATCGGCGTCTTCAAAAAAGCAGCGATGTTCACGTTCGAACGAGCACTACGAGGCCGGCCACTTCTTGCGACATCTGTAGTGGACCCAGTTTGCACGAGGCGCTCAGCCAAACGCTTAATTGTTCGAGCACATGGCACAGGACGACGAGGAAAACGACGACGAAATTCACGTTGCGTTAAAACAACAGACTGAAAATTTGTCAAATAAGCAGTAACAATAATTCCACGTTGTTGAGGTGTGTATCGCTCCATGGCTTGTTGACAACTAATTCACTATATATCTACATCATAAATGTCAAAGCACAGTGACATTTGGCTTCATCTGCAAAAATGGCAGCCAATTCAAATTATGACATTACTTTTGCGCCACCTGTTATAACTAATCGAAGTCATGTACTGAAAATGTTCTATTTATAGGAGCAGTAGATTGTTAATATTAATAATATTAATAGTTTTTTAAATATTAGGCGTGCACTACCGGTATATTTAAAAAAGTAATCATGCAAAATGCGTTCTAAATAGGTATTTTTCTTATATAAGTCTAAAAAATAAAACCTTTTATGTAGAAGAAACTTTAATTTTTCTGATAGTTTTTTCCATTGAATTATAATCCGGCAAATCATTGAGTTTAAAGATCAAAATATAGTTGTTTTTGACATTTAAAACAAATTTTCGAGATATTTCCAAAGCCTACTAGTTTAATGCTATTAAATATTGTTTGTATGCGTAAATTATCAAGAAAACCGCAATAACTAGAGACATACTGATTTTAGTCATAAATGACCCCGAATAGTTTTTAAAGATAAGGTGCTCTATTTAAAAAAAAAAACTGACTCCTCGTGTGTGAAGTTTGACTGAATGGACCGGTTATAAGGAACACCCTGTGTATTATTTTAAAATTATAAATAGTTCAAAATCACTCTGACACTATTATCCTACAATGTTTCAAAGGTATTTGTTTTGACACAGTCAAGTTGTAAAATATCATTATTCTTTTAGATTCCTGTTTCTGTCAATATTTTTATAAAAACTTAAATAACTCAAAAACGACTGATTTTAGATATATAAAACTTGTATATTTTTGAAAGAGAATTCAATTTTATATTTGAAAATTATAAAATATACTGGGTCTTCTATTTAAGAAAACAAAGTGACGTGTTGGTGCGCAAAAACAAAACACTGTGTATAGTTTAAAAAAAATTAAGGTTATGTACCATAAACAACTTTTATATAAAACTTTTTTTTTTGTAAAATTATCACAAGACGAAATATTGATCCGTTGCGTTACTTTTTGTACACACTGTATAAAAAGTATAATGATTTTATGTTAGTTATGTATGTGTAACAATAATCTAACAAAAGCGATGTTCTTGGGAATTTTACTTAATCATTAAAACCCGCAATTGACCGATACAATTTGCTTTAAAAGTTTCCTTAAAAGCATATTAATGTTTTCGCCAAGCAGATTAAATACGTGTAACAGATTTTCATTACAAATATGATATGGATTTTATTTATATTCTGAACATAATTTGGCATTATAATTTTATACCTTATACATTTATCTAATTAAATAAATTGTTACGCAGAGTTGTCGCTGTAATAATGTTTTTAATTACTGGTTGTAGGGCTATGGTTAACATACTAGGGGTGGGCGATATCCAAATTTCGGTATCGATATCGAAATTATACCGATATATCGACATTTACATTTCGATATATCGAAATGTCGATATAAAAGGGGCGGGAAGCTAAAAAAGTTAGTAAAAAACTGAAAAAAGAGACTGGTGACCTAAAAAAAAAAGCTTCTCGCCCTTAATTTTGTTGTCCATGCCACGGAATAAAATATCGATATTCCGATATATCGATATTCCGATATATCGATATATCGATATCCGATATTTCGATATATCGATATCAAAATTATATCGATATTTATCGATATATCGCCCAGCCCTAATGATTACAATATACGAAACTTTTGGCTTTGTCTACAGATATCCTTTGTTGAGAAAAAGGTAACCGTCGATTATGGTTAACATAAACGTGTTAAAAAATCAGGGGTTTGGAGCGGAGCACGGAGCAGTGGAGCAATGAGTTTTTGCTTGGAGCAGGAGCGGAGTCCGAAGCAAATAATTTTGAATGCTCACTGCTCCAGTTTATTATGTACAATTTTTAAAAAAACCACTTTTTTCTTCTTTTTTTTAACGTTTGAAGATTAATAATTTGATTTTTCAATAATTTATTTAACTTCAATTGTTTGTTAGGGTCAAATATTGTTATTTTTGACCAACTTCTACATATACGATAAAATTAAAACTTTGCTTTTAAAAACAATTTTTTTAATCAAAAAACGTTTTTAAAAATGTTAACAATATTTGGAGCATGGAGCGGAGCAATTAAAAAATTAGACTGCTCTAAACCCCTGTAAAAAATATACAAAATGTTTTTCGTTTACTTTTTAAACCTCGTATATTTTCGGCGCCAGCTATAATAAGGAAAAAGCAATAATTTTTTAAAGCCTTTATTATTCTTAACGAAATTTGTTCATTTTTTGTACTAAAGGGACTCTTCGAATATTTTGATATAAAATGGAATATTATTGCACATTGACGCAATCGAATACAGACAACATTCAAACAAAGTTAGTCTGGCGGTATGAACAATGGCTAACTGACTTTAACGATTAAATTAGTGAGAGACACATCTTTATAATGCATTCGTAACACGGTTTGTCCACAATTATTGCTAAATACAGAACGGATGGTGTCAAGGACAGTTGTGTCGTTATAACATTAGACGTTATGATTACACAGCATTCCATTAAGGGCAATTATGCACTACATCTATAATATGAGCCTAATATGATAAAATTATCGATTACCGCAAATTCTGTTGCATGTATTATATTTAAAGCATCTTCATATTTATGGCGCTCCAAAAAATAAATTGTGTGCAAGGGTAGTGAAATTATTTTCCGTTTTCCTTATTTTGTAAGAATTGAAAAAGAAATTACCTATTACTTTTTTCTTGTTAATCTTTTTTAAACAAACTTGTCTATCTTTGTTTAATCACATTTTAATTATAATTATGTCTGTATGAAGTCACAGTTATTTATATTTATTATTTTGAAAATTCGATATACGATTTTGTACCCCATAGCTATGTAAAATCTAAACTTTGCCGCAAATATTCGGTTGTTATGCAAATAGGGCCGTCCTAAACCTTCAGTGGGCGCCTGGGAAAATACAGATTTGCGCCCTTCCCACGCACTCATTTATCTAAATTCCAATGCCTAAATACACAGAAGGCACACCAAGAAATAATGTGACAATTTCCACAGTTATTAGACCTCCAAAACTACTCGTATCTCCTTAATCGAAAAAGTGGACGTGATAGTAATAAATTAATCTGGTAATTAATAGCATGTGTTAACTTTAAATTAAAAACAGATTTTTTCAGTCATCTTTAAAATTATTAAAAACAATAATTATTTTCCTTTCGTATTTAAATTTTGAATGTAAATCTAAAATTATTATTTTTCATTCTGCAGTTTTCAAATAGTTTTTTTTGCAATGGTAGCAAAAACGAAGTAAAACAAAGCTTAAGTCATCATGAGATTTTATAATACACTGCGTATTTTATCAACCCTTACATAAAACAATAGATAATGAAACAATAAAATTTACTAAATATTTTGACATAATTTTAATCAAGTTGTTAAACATAAGTTTTCTATGAATATGCTAATTCATATTTTAAAAATAATCTCTTTAAAGAATGCAAAACTAAATTCATATAAATGCATGATTCTACTTAAAACATTTATGTAAAAGTTATTTTTCAAGAATATGTAGGTAAACAGGATGTTCCACTACATATTTTTACTATTAGGATATCGAAAATTATTAAAGCTACAAAGTTGGTTGAAAATGTGCACAATTTTAAGCTGATAATCTTTTGAATTTTCAGATAACTTAAACGAAACCAAATTTAAAAAAATAATGTTTTTCTATTTAGTGATAAATTCGCGGAAATGAGTATTTATTTTATGGAATTCGAGAAAGCGTAAGGTAGCATTTTGTTGTTGTAATTTTCTTAATATTTACAGTATAGATAGTCAACTTACTTATTTCCTTTGGATTTCATATCAATATGTGAAATATACAGACTGATTGATACTCGAGTTTAAGCATAGATCTCGTTTTTTATAATAGCTAGAATATAGGTTTAAATTTGGTAAAGTTGTTAAATTTTGTGCTCAATAATAATCCAAAGAGAAATTGAAAATATCTCAAACGGTATCCGAGAAAATTAGGAAAACTCAGAAATTACGATTTTTGAAAGTCGTCTATAACTGCTTTGTACTATAAAATATTTTAAATGTGTAAAAACATTGCCGAAGCAACTTTTTAAGCCATACGCATTTTTTTCAAATTTGACAATAAAAGAAGAAGTAAAATACCATGTGTGATACTCAATGAATTCAGAAAAATAAATGCTATTTTTATTGTAAATAGCAAAAATTGCGCCCATAAGAAAAATAAAGTTGGTTATCATAAAACATAAACGAATCGATCTGGAAAAAATTTGTGATCATCCGATTCGGCTTAAAAAGTTGCTTGGACAATGTTTTTACAAATTTAAAATATTTAAAATTCCAAAGGATTATAGACGATTTAAAAAAATCGTATTTTCCGGTTTTTCCTAATTTTTCCGGATAACGTGTGAGATATTTCCAATTTCTCTTTGGATTATCAATGAGCATCGAATTAAGCAACTTTGCGAAATTTAAACCTATATACTCTAGCTCTAGCTATTATAATAAGGAATATCCCCATGCTTAAACTCGAATTACAATCACCCTGTATAATTTTTAACAACACCATAAATTACATCATAGTTTCTAGTTACAAAAATGTCAAAAATTATACTCCATGAAATAAAAAAGTCGACTATTACCTAAAACGCTTTTGAAGTGATAGCAAAAACAAATGCTATCGTTTTTTAACCCTGTAACATAAATATACTTACTTTCGCAAATGTATTCCTCAAAACCACAAAAAGTATATGAACAAAAAATAATCAGTTGATTACCTATCTGTCATTTCAAGACTAATTTACACTAGCTTAAAATTCCACACAGTTTTGCCGTTTTAACTAATTAACTCTCATACTTACCGAGATGTCTAAAGGTGGGTACAGACATGCAACAAAACATCGTATAGTAATTAGTAACACCATCGCGTAACATGTCTGTACCGCACAACACCGCAACATAGTAACATCGTGGCGTCCCATCGGTTGTCGGTATTCCAGCCTCCAGCGTCACATCAAAGGAATGTTACGCGCTGATGTTGCACCATGCTTTTTATGTATGTACAGGTCTTCGTAACATACTTAGGTACTAAAAGTAATACCAAAATGGTGGGACGCCAGAATGTTTGCTGCGATTAGGGATTGCAATCCCGGGATTCGGGATCCCGGGAACCCGGTCGCTTTTTCGTCCCGAAAATACCGGGATTTTAAATGTGGAATCCCGGGATTTTCGGGATTTAAAAAATTTAACTACAAGTACATTATTTTGTAAAAAAATTGCTCATAGTTGGTATCTACTTTTTATTTTATTTTTGTTACTTATAAAACAGTCTATTTTTTAAATTTTTAGTGAATTAAAGTGGTGCTTTGTTTGAGTTTTCAACAATTTCAGTAAATTTATGTTTATGTAATTATGGATTCTAATGTATAATAAGTTTATTCTAATATATTTAATTTATTCAAATGTTATATCTAGTAATTCGATTATTTCTATAATAATAAAACATAATACGGTAGGTATATATATATTTTTTTAAATTATTGTTAACATCTTTACACCTATGATATAATTAAAACAAATTAACAGAAGTTATAGAGGAAACAAATTAAATAAAAAGTTAATAAAAATAAATGGTAATTAGGTACTAAATTATTCAATAATTATGTAATTCTAAAAAAAATGTATACACTGCATTAGCTTCTGTTTTTAAGCAAATATTTCACATTATACAGGGTGTGTATAAATTGACGGAAGCGCTACACGTGACGATGTTCTTCGTAAAATTCTAACTCGAAAATCTTGATACAAAAATGTTGTACCATGCTTCCTATGGCCTCAGGAACCATTTAAAGAAAAAAAAAATTGGCAACATTGCATACATTGATTTGCGTTTGGACATTTTTTTATCAGCAATTTTTACTTAGGTATTAACAATTTTTGTTCGAACTGAAAGCCTTCAGTTCGTAAACATAGCTGCAAACTTTTTGGCATCGTAAAACACAAACTAGAAATAATTACGAGAAAAACAGAGATGACAGCTAATGACAATGTTGCCATATGTATTATTTTCATTCAAATCAGTGATTTACATATTTTCAACACCAATTTTGGAAAGGAAGAACACAATATCTAGGAAAAAATACTATTCGAAATTTATTTTTATTCCAAATTGCAGCTTTTTCATTTGCAAGTATTAAATAATAACGCTTTTTAAAGGACTAAATGTCAAAACTTTGAGGATCTCTTGCAGACACAGCAAGCATGGTACAACATTTTCGTATTAAGATTTTCGACTTAGAATTTTACGAAGAACATCGCCACGTGTAGCGCTTCCGCCAATTTTTACACACCCTGTATATAATCCCGGGATCCCGGGATCCCGGGATTAAAACATCTTCAATCCCGAAATCCCGGGATCGTAAAATTTGGTCGGGATTGCAATCCCTAGCTGCGATGTTACGCGGCGACGTTTTGATACGATGCAATTCACGGCAACAATCTGTACGCGACGGTGTTACGATGCGATGTTTTGTTGCATGTCTGTACCCACCTTAATAGTGGGAAAATGTGGTTTAACATCCTGTATTAGCGTTTAGTTAGATTTATACACACAATTGAGTGCAGTCAAAAACTAAACATTAAATAATATGCAGTAAGTGATACATGAGCCGTTCATAGGCCAAATTGATTAACTCCATAAAACCAAAATCAGAGAAAATTAATAAAATAGTATACATTCTTTTTAAAATTTCCTTTAAAATTTAAATGCAAATTAACATTGAAGAATGTATTACTATGGTTTTAGCTTATATCTAACGACATATAAAATCCATAAAATAATATACTCCTGGAATAAAAAGCGAAAGGACAGGAAACGTGGGAAGAATATTTAACAGTTTAAGAACAACATTTTTTGGAAAAAGAGAAGTTCCAAAACGAACAAAAGTGGAAGTGGTCAAAAAGGTAGTAACTCCGGCACTTTTATACGGAAGTGAAACGTGGGCACTAACAAATAAAAATAGTAGCCGAGTGAATGCAGCTGAAATGAGATTTCTAAGAAAAATCCAAGGAAAATCAAAAAAGATAGAATCAGAAACGAAACATATACAGAACAATTAAAGATAAAATTAGTTGAAACAAAAATACTGGAAAGGCAGCTGATATGGTTGGGTCACATTTATAGGAAGAAAGAAGAAAGGTTAACCAGAAGAGCATATGAAGCAAGAACACAGAGAAAAAACAAAAGAGGTAGACCGAGAAAAACCTGGCACGACGAAGTTAAAAAAGCAGCAGCGGATAGAAACATCAAATGGAAAGACATAAAAAGGCTAGCACAAGACAGAAAAACATGGAAAAAAGTCAGCACAACACAACTCAACAGTCCTACATCTAACAGTAGAAGGACTCATGACTAAATAAATAAATAAAATATTTGTTATTATTGTTATATTTTTCGCATAGCGAAGGGAGTTAATCGATTTGGCAACTGAAAATCAAAATAAAATAATTAATGCCATTAAATTAAATTTAAAAAAAGTTTTATTACAGAAAAAATTTATAGCTGTTCTGTTACTATAAATTACAATTATTAAAATATTCTTGGTCATAAATAACATCTTCATCGTCACACGTCCTCAAGGACCCGTCATGACGATTAGTTCTCAAGTTTCTATAATAAGCATGTTTAACAGGAGGAATGAATTTTAAGAGGTCCATCATATTCCTCCTCTTTTCTCTCGTTACAGTGCTGCCTGTAGGATATAATAAAGGCTGGTCCACATTTTTTAGAACTACAGATCTCTTTTGGATATTTCGGGCCCATTTGGCAGAATTACGGCTTCTTTTCCGTCCAGTCGAATTATTTGTTGTAATATTTTTACAGTTGAAATCAGATGACGAATCCGAAGAAATACGTAAACGTTTTCTTGATCCGGTCTTTTTGACAATAAATTCTATTGAAGAACAATCTGATTCATCATTTTCCACATCCAAACATTTATTAATAATCTCAGCCATCCTATGTATTTTAAATATAAAAAGTTAAGCATCAATCAAGTGCTTTGGCACTAAAATCTAAAAAAAAATATCAAAAAGTGGAGTTAATCGATTTGGCTAATAAGCGGCTCACGTATCTAGTAAGGTCGTTATTTGCGACAACGAAAATCAGATTAACATGAGAGTTTATTTTTTTTTACCAAAATTGTTATCAGTAAAATTCCTTTGTGCCCTTTTATTGCCCATATTATGTTACATATTTTAAGAAATAATAATGTAACATTTGTATGGCACTGTGACGACTGCACGGTATTTTAATACTGTAACTGACGTCAAATTTGCAATATGTGTTGTTTTGCCTGTCCCACGCTATGCTATGTAATTGCTTTTCTTCTTGTATTTCCTCGTCCACTTTGCGGTGTCGAGATAAAATATTATTTGACCTAGTTAGCTGCAATACTATTTCTTTAGTATCGATAATATTATAAAACATTTTAGTACCCCGTAAAACACAACGAGATTGATATTTGTTATAAATCAAGAGTTCTTTGGCCCCATCGATTCGTTTCATTCTTTTTTTTTTTTTTAAATAAAACTGTTGATAAATATTTCTATAGGGTTTGACGTAATGCCCTTTTTAGGAATTTATAAGAGTAAATAGCACACATAAACAATTAAAATTGTAACGCGCAAATCACAATTCAATAATTGTAGCTAAACGAAGCTAAGTTTATGGTTTACTTTTATGACACATCAATTTGGAATTTTATCACCGTATTATCGCCAGTTGCTTGTTTAGGCTCTTGCTACATTGGCTAATAAACTCGGAAAAATGACATAAAAGACGCAAAACCTATAAAGCCATATGTTTAAAATATGTACGTCGTGTTTTAAGTGTTTTGTTGAGTAACGTTTTTTTTTTAAATAGCTCATTTTCTTCAATTTGCGTTTTTGTATGTTTAATCTTTTAAGGTAGATTTTTAACAAAAATTCGCTGTATAGGTTGAATTTTTTTCAATTAGGGCAACCCGGGGCAGAACGGACACTTTAATATATAAATAGAGGTAATTTATTAATTTAAGGTAGGAAAAATCTGAAAATTTGTATTTGTATTCTCTGTTTATTCGTTTTTTAAAATTTAATTACAAAATTTAAAAAAATTACAAACTATAAAGTGTAAATTCAGAAAGAAAGAAAAATGGCAAACGATCCATTCTGCCCCGGGGTTGGGGCAGAACGGAACCTTATTTGCAAAATTGTTTAATTTGTTAAAAAGACTAAAAGTAGGTAGTCATAGTAGAACGTAATTGAGCTTATTATTCGAACAATGTAATAATAATAATGTAGATCTTTTAAAGATATATGCTTAACAAACTTAAACTTAATTAAATATAACATAAAAAATTTACAAATATTTTCATTATTCATTGTTTGTTAAATCATAGATAGGGTCAGCAGAAGGTTACAATACAAGAAACATATTTAGAAAATAAATAAAAAAGAAAAATCGGACATGGGGCGGAATGGAACCTCGGTCCGTTGTGCCCCGGTCCGTCCTGCCCCATCCGTTGAAGTTAGATACAGTTCAAATTCCTCTAGAATGGTCTATGAAATATACAACAGTAAATACACAGGAGCGTAGTCCAAGACTCGTAGTTTAAGGATATATCAAGAAAAAATTTAAGAAAATAAAAGTTTTTGCTTACTTTGCATAAATGATAATGACAACCTATTACAACACAGAACGATAACATAAGCAAATACGGGACACGTGCGAATACGCTTATCCAGAATTGTCTAGAATGACAAAAATATCGTCAGTCTGTTTGTCGTGCTTTCTTTACTAATAGTTCCTTAAAGTTTTCTTAGATAGTGCCACAGTACAATTCAAAAAGTAAGCGGTGTTCCGTTCTGCCCCGTGGTTCTGTTCTGCCCCGGGTTCCCCTACTGGGGCCACTGTAAACTTTTCAATAAAACTGACGTCAAGTCTGTTACTGTCATAATTTTTGACTGCCTTTAATAAGATTTTTTCTTTACTGGCTTTGCTTTGACGCTTAGTTGCAGCAACAGAGGTTAATTTGAATATGATGAGCTATTGGGTTGATGCATAAGTTCGTAGCGTTCTTGGTTTTCAATGCTAAAGTGCTTTGGAAAGCAATTTGTTTGACATATGTCAATGTGATTTTAATGCCATGGTATTGCTTTATTAATTAACGGCTTGAGTTTTTTAACTTTCAGAAACTTTGGAAACTTTGTGTTAAGGGTTGGTTAAAGAAAATGTAGTGGCAAGTATAAAAAAATAACAGTTTCGACATATCCTTTTGTTTGAGTTCAACAGAGCCATCGGAGGCCGCTAGAGCCATTTGTGCCTTTGTTGAGGAGAACGACGCCATCGAGTAAAGTACGGCACGAAAATTCTTTTCTTTTTTTAAAGAAGGTCACTTTGACTTGAATGACTTTCTACGTTTACGAAGACCATCCGACCTTGATAGAGAGGTTTTAAACGCTTTAATTCACGATGATTTACGTCAATCAACTTTCACATGATGAATTGTGATCAATCAACCATGGGCAAAGATCAAAAATTGGGTGTACAGGTCCATACGTTTTTTGTTTATTGCTAACAACATCGTCCCCTTAAGGCCTCAATTCAAGAAAAATGACCGAAAAGACGGCATCGTGATTTTGCAGCATGATCATGCTTGTCCGCATATTGCTAACATTACAAAAGCAGCTATTCATGAGCTCGGTTGGGAGGTTGTTCTACATCCGCCCTATTCTTCTGATCTTGCTCCTTTAGATTTTTAAATTTTTCACTCTCTATCCAACATTTTTCGAGAAATGTCCTTTAATAACGACGCTCCACTTCAAAATTGGCTTGGCTACCTTTTCACCTCTAAGCGACCAAGCCACCGGATGTTTTTCAGACGTGGGATCAAAAAACTGTTATAACGTTGAAAGACAATGCAGAGGAATATATTATTGATTAGTTAATGTATTTTGTTTATTAAAAAAGATAATAGAACGCTACGACCTTATACATCAACCTGATACTCATACATTTTTATTTATCAAGACTAAATAAAAACATGTTCCAAATTTAGTTTTTGTCTTATAATCTAAACATTTTAACCAAGCTTTTTTAAGACAAATTCACGAATGCTCATCTAGTTTCACAATCCTATTGTCCTGTGATACTAAATCGAGGTAATGCGAATTTTGCGGTTGGCGCCATCGTTATGTATTGTAGTTTACAATCCTTTGGTTTGCAAGAGGACAACTCTCAACCGCTGATTTGTGGCGTGCGTAGTATATTGTCATGATTATCCTTGTGGCATACATAAAGGTCGTTTGTACCAAATCAACATCCTCGTTTATTTGCTCGCACTATTTCGTACTCCCAAATTGTAATTGTAGCCACTCTTTATTGAGTAATGCCGTACAAACATTGAAAATAAGCAGGGAAATACGGTGCAACATTTTGGCCAAATAAATGAAATATTATAATTTGTACAGTGCATGACAATATGCTTTTTTTTGTTATACAGTTGTGTTTGTGGTTTTTATTAAATGCCGCTTTTATGTTTCTATAGTACTTAATCGATAATCTGCGGTACTTGTTTGTTTGACCAATTCACATTAAAGTAAATATTATGTGAACGGGAATAAACAATGGGAATAACTGTGGAGAGCGCGCAATGTGATAGATGTGTAGGTAGAGTGGTGCTTTATTGTGGGGATAACCTTTAAAAAAATGTTGAATTATAATGTTTTTAGATTATAGATTCATTATTGTATTTTTTGTTTGCGTTCTGTAACCGTTGTCGAGTGATCACAAGCATGCGTCATGACGTTTGTCATTAAATTGCGTATTACGCGCCTTTACACACAGACGCTTTCCTGCGCCATTGAGTGGCGTGTATGCTTTCGCGCGAGAAAGATTGTGTGTGTAAAAGGAATGCAAAGACAAATGAAAACGTGTCGGAAATCTTTCATATTACACAACGCGCGCTTTACCACACGCTAGTCGTTCAAAACGTGTAGTATACTTACTGGCATCATGGACATCCATCCGCCTGTGGTCAAAATGATTAATCACAGATTTTATTTATGCATATCAATCTAATCCATGTTTATGGGAAGTGAAAAGCGACGAATACAAAAATAAAAATTTGCGGGATAGGTAAAGCTAACAGTAAAATCATAAAACTTTGTACGGCACGAGGTTTTCCCGACGCAAATTGGGATTTTTTCGTCAAAAGAATTCAGAGTCTAAGGTGGTCTTTTAGAAGTGAATTAAGAAAATCCGATGAAAGTCAACGAAGCAGATGTGAGACTGAAGAAATAAATACTTCACAAATATATTTTTTGTGCGATCGTACTAGAAACAGTCGTTTGACGGACGCGTTAGCAACCATAAAGTACTGCTTTTTCGGCACTATCCTTAGCAACGGCCGAAAGCTTTTTCGGCCGCTACATCATACGAAAAAAATCATTTGCATTAACCGCATGTGCTTGTCTGAATTTAAGTTCTCTGAGATTATGGCTTCCCCGCTAAGGGTAGTGACGTAGAGGTTTTTAGGTTGTTAACTGTCAGGTAGTTTGTAACCTAATATTTTCGTGTTGATACTGTTACTGAAAACTGAATAAAAAATTAGTGTTGATTTACGTATGTGCTACGTTAAAGTAATTTATATAATATTAAATTTATGAATAAAACATTACAATCGCACAAAAAAAAGGTTATTTAAATTATGTACAGAATTATGCAAGTACGTTTCCACCGCTAACAGCATACGCCGTCATCTGTCAGTGACAGAATGTCACGTAGTTTCTAACCTATATTTTTGAAAAATACTAAAAATTTAAATTGTTTTTAATGCGATCGCACAAAAAATGTAATATGCACCTCGGCCAAAACGTACTTTTTCGTCCTTGCCAAACCAGACGCGGCCGAAAAAGTTACACGTTTTGGCCTTGATACATAAATAACTATTACAATCATCACGATGATTTTCAAGCAATTCATTTAACAAGTCTGTATTCTTTGACCCAAAACCTCAGTTTGTTTACGTCTTCTATTTTTTAACTCTGCACTGAAACCAGCAAAAACCACAGCCAGTGCGATATTCCTTCTTTGAAAGTCCATTTCTTGCGTAAAGAAAAATCAACAAAACCTCCCACTCCAGCTAAAAGTGTGCAACTTACCGGCGCCGGCGCTCCACGGGAAAGCGTGCACGATTTGCTTTATACACGTACCTACATTCTTTCGCGTGCATTACTCAGTTGGTGCGCTTTCTATCTAAAAATAGTGTTATTTGGTTTAAAGAATAATTAGATATTATTTACTTAAGGCTGTGCGTAAAATTTTAATATTTTTAAAACAGATATTTTAATGAATATTTAATCTATTTCTATAAAAAACTTAACTCTAGGTTTAGTAAATCTGTCAAAATAATTGTGTTGAATTTGTCGTGTTTTGGATTCCAAGTGTCTAATAATGAACACATTGGAATTATTAGTTACATAGAAAAATGTCTTTAATTGCTATTGATAGAATTTGTCTGCGTTATGGGTAGTTCACAGGGTGACTTTTAAAGTCGCGATTTTAAAAGTCGCGACTTTAAAAGTCACCGTGTGAACTAAAAAGTCGCGTTAAAGTCGCGACTTCGATTTGACAGTTCGACATTTGACGTAAGCCTACCATATTTTTATATTTTGACATAACAGACAAATAAGTTAGGTTATCCTAACCTAATATACATTTGTTTGTCATCGATTTCCAATTTATCATGTCCCCAATAGATGTTTCAACGATTTTAGAACATTATCAACAAATAGCAACTTCAAAATAATTAGTTGCTCTACAATACTCGATGCTGCAATTACAAGAGCGGCCATTTTTATTTTAAAGTCGCAACTTTTAATTTAGGTAGTTCACACGGTGATTTTTAAAGTCGCGATTTTAAAAGTCGCGACTTTTAAAATCGCGACTTTAAAAGTCACCGTGTGAACTACCCATTAGTTGTCATGCGCAATCTATTTAATGTGCGGTGTTACATTTTTAAAAGTTTTTCCAAATGGCAAAAAGCAACAGTGTCAAATATACACGAAACTCAAGATAAATATCGCAACGAAATTCTGCCCAAGTACACCAAGCCAATTAACAACGGTCAAAAATTTGTAGGGAAAAGATAAAATTATAAATTATAACAATTTTTTTTTCAATTGTTCCAAAATTACTGCTGTCTACCTTCATAGCCCTAATAATTAATAATAAAATCGCGATATCTCCGAAAATATCATTTTTAGATAAAAATACAATATCAATGTTTTCAAGGGACAATTAAATTTTTTATAAGAAATCATAGGGAGTAGTTTTTAAGAAAAATGAGTTATCGATGTGTTTAAGTTTCTCTAGTTTGACTCAGGGCTGCGGAGTCGGTAAAAAAAATTTACTCCGACTCCTGATAATTTTAGTAGTTCGACTCCGACTCCGACTTCAACTCCGACTCCGAGAATATTAAATACTAAGACATTTTTTGTTGAGTAATATTAAAAAGAAATATAAATAGGTATAAAAAAAATATTTAAAATTTGAGTTTAAATTTTGCGGCAAAGAACCAACTCGCAATTTTTTGTTGTACTCGGCTCGGAGTCGAAATTGGAGTTGGTAAATTTTTTCCGACTCCGACCAGAAATTCCTTCTAAACTCTGACTCCGACTCCGACTCCACAGCCCTGGTTTGACCAAGCGTAAACAACGCCCTGTATAATATTTTAGAATTGTATCTAGTAGAAAGTGTTAATTAATGTGTTGTCAACCTAAATCTTAAACGGTTTCTCCTGCCTTTTCAAAGATTTTGAATGTTTGAAGGTGCTGATCGCTCAAATTTTCTATAAAAATGTTAATTTCACGGCAACGGTTGACTTTAGACTCATATAACTTTTTAAAGAAAATTTAAAGCGGAGTCCAATAACATAAAAACATATAGGGTGCTCTGTTTAAAATTTCAAGGTTTGAGTCCGTTTCTGGTTGAACCGGAAGTCCTATGGCAACCTCAATATTTTTATTAAATACGAAACATATACGATAGCGGTCAGATACCAGATTTCATTGTAATATCTGCAATAGTATCTATTCTAGAAATTTGTCTATTTACATAGATACTTTTGCGGAGCACGAAATATTAAAAATACTTTTTACCTTGGTGGGACAAGTTGCTGAAAACCGAACGTTATTGCAATATCACCTTAAAAAGGATGCTAAATTTTTGCGCCAAAACATGCATGAGAATTCTATTAGCAAAAAAATTGTATTTTTAAAACTAAAGTAAGCAGGATCGAACTTTTCGTCATTTTTTCAGGAACTTTTGTTAAGATTTTAACTTGTAGCAACCATTGATTTGCTGGCTATGCGAAATGTAACAAAAATAAATGTAACCTCAGCGTTTCATTGTGTGGTGAATTAAAATTTAAACAGCGCTGAATATTTCATTAAACTTAATACTGTTTACAAACTCGAGTTTTCCTTAACCAAACCCAACTTTCATTACATAATTCAACGGTTTATTCATAACATAACCCTATTGAAACATATAAAACAGATCTGACGATTCTATAGTTAAACTATCGCGATTCAGTTGTTATTGTCGTCGTTTTTGAAATGTTCTGGAAAAAAAAAAGAAATGTCAAAATTATATATAGGGTGTCCACCTACTGCGTATTTCCTTAATATCTGGTTCATTATTCAAAATAAAAATATAATTTAACATGAAAATTTGTTGAAGCGAGATCACCATGTTAAGCCTCGAATTTGGGAATCATAATATCGTGTTTTATTACAGATTGTACTTTCTTTGTCTTCGTAATTTTGATACTATAACGTTGAATCGATGTAGTCGACCGAAAACAAAGTAATTTGAACGTGTGCAATTGTACAAGCTGGTAGCTGGTCTTACTTCGAAATATTTGTAGTGTATTTATATGACTATATACTTTTTTGTGTGTGTTACAAAGATTAACAAACATGCGAATACTTTTGTAAAAATTTCAAAGTCATAATTGTTGCTATGGCATGTAAAAATGCTTATCGTTAATAAAATACGACAGTTCACTGTCATATTAAAATTACACAATGGTTATAATGTATACATATAGGGTGGACCAAATTCGAATGTTTTACGGGGTATCTCGGTCACCGTATAATTAGCAAAAACTGATATAGGTTTTTAGGCAATTTATTTGAGAAAAGAACGCCTGCGTAATCAAACTTTTATATCGCTTTCCATTTTGGCACTAGAGACGAAAAATGAAAAATCATAGTTTTTGAAAATTTGCAATAACTTCATTATTTATTAAAATAAAACAAAAGTTTATGAAGATGTTTTATTAATATTTTAATGTTTAATTTAAAAACAGAAATATTTTTTTCTTAGCGACTTTGACTTTCGAGATATGAAGTAAACTTATATTTAAAAAAAATAGAAACCCTAGTTGGCCATGATTTTATATGAAAGAGCATTTTTTTTAGCTTTTTAAAAATATATAAGTAGTTTTACAAATGTGTTGCAAAAATAACCGAGATATGGCTAATTTTTTGAAAATTTTACTATCAAAGTTTGCCATGGTTTCGTAAACAGGTGATGTTCGCAATTAAAAAACAACTAAAAAAATGTCATTTCCAAGCAAATTCTGTAGCAGCCTTACAATGTAAATTTATAACATATTAAACTTTTCATAGTGTTCATGTTAAGCCATGTTCACAATACCACAATAAACAGTTATAAAATACAAAAGAATACACGGATTTGCTTAAAAGTAGAAAAATTTACTTGGATATGATGTTTACTTGTTTATTAATTGCAAACATTACTTGGTTACGAATTCATGGCAAAATTAGCCATATATCGGTTATGTTTTGCAACACATATCTATAGGTATAAAACTAAATATATTTGAAAAAACAAAAAAAAAAAACGCTGTTTCATAGAAAAGTCATGGCCAACTAGGGTTTCCATTAAAAAATATATAAGTTTACTTTATATCTCGAAAATAAAGGTCGCTAAAAATATTTAATTTGGTTTTAACAATAAGCATACAAATCTGTATAGAAAACGTACACAATATTTTGTTCTATTTTAATAAATAAAGAAGTTATAGCAAATTTTCAAAAATGACGAAATTTCATTTATCGTCTATAGTGCCAAAATGGAATGCTATATAAAAAATCTGGTTACACAGATGTTCTATTTAGCTAAGAGACCGATATCAGATTTTCGCTAACTATTACGATAACCGATAACATTTGAATTTGGTCCACCCTGTATAGTAAATTTTAGGAATCGTTTCTTATATTTTGTTTCTGTTCAGTAGTGTGTTCTTGGACCGAATGTTTTTCGTTTTTTTTTGTGAATAATGTAAAATTGAAATATCTGACTTGATAAAAGTTTGCATTAATAGTGTAAAGATAGTGGATGTTGTTTGTGATTTATGTTACTTGCAACTTTACAATAAAGTAAAAAGTATTCTGTGGAGGTTTTTGAGCAAAAACGTTTCAGTTGTTTTTGTAGTAATGAAAAATGTACCTGTTTATATAAAAAATGCCATATTAGGTCTTGCGAAAATGTGTCGATAAAGAAGGTCAACAGTTTTAAAATCCTAATACCAAGTTTTTATTTATTTGGAAATATTAAAAACCCAAGTGTATTGCTACAAAATTGGTTGTTTTTTTTTTTAATTTATGGGGATGTTTTTTGAATCTGTGGTACACTATGATTTCATTAAAGTTACCAAATTTATGTTTTTTTTTGTTACACTATGTACATATAATCGCACACAGGGTGTTGCAAAAATTGGCTTCCATGATTATTTTACGACAAAAGTGTTAATATAAAAGTTGTTCAGAATCAAAAACTACCTAAAATTCGTCACTTGCATTCTTATGTTGGTTAGCATTTCTGCTTAATGTTTGGGAAACCTTAAAAATTATGGCGGTAGTCTGGTTTCCTATAGTTGTAAAGTTTTATATAGATTTTATGCAACTTAACAATATGCATCTTAAACTGAGGGTTCCCTTAACAGAAAAATCTTCCGGATCCGAATTATAGATGCTCGAAGTGGTGCAGTGTTGCCAACATAAAGAAAAACGTCTTTAGTTATTAATGTGTATTGCCCTACATGCTATATATTTATGTATTTATGTTGCGTAACTTTCTTATCATGTTGTTCTAATTCAGCAGTGTCACATAACAGTTTTTTAATGCCGTACTTGAAAAGAGAATTTTTTTGCTTGTGGTTTTTGTTAGAGAACGAGGTTTTAACTTTTATGATATATTGTTTTTGCACGTGGCCGGAGTATTTTATATCTAGGATATATAAAAAGACTCGAGATATAAAGTCTTCTCCTTACTGTAATGAAGATGGTGGGAGTATTACGAGAATTACGTGATTCTTTGCTCTATCGGGTGAACCTATAGGTGTAGAGTGTACTGTGGCATTTCCAAATGATTTTTTAATTGCAGTTTACTTTTATTTGACTATTAAAGTATGTAAAATATTTAAAGAATGTAATAAAATTTATCGTACTTCCTTCCGTATATCTTTTTACGATTTTCCTTTATTTCGCGTACACCTTTCTTATCATTTACAATGTCGTGTTGAATAAAATCGACGGAGCTATTCTGATACTGCAATATCGCCGCATTAAATGCAGTAACGACCGAATATTTTCCGATGCTAAAGGATCGGATATGTTTCAGTTTAAGTGTGTTAGAGTTACATATATTTACAACAAAGATACAGTAATGTTTTTTTTTTAAATGTTTATATTTTAGTTATTCTATGGTATTTTTGTTTATGCGTTTTTCAAGTAACAATAATCAATAGTAAGGATCACTGATCAAACTTGATTAAAACATAAATACTTTACACAAAGCTTCCTTCATCGTTATTGCGGCATGAAACGCCACTTAGTCATAACGGATAGAATTGTCACCAAGATACACAAAAACTGATATGATCTTATTCCAACATTAATTTATGACCTATTACTTTATTACGAACTTAAATTTTTATACAAGTTTAGTTCTCAATAAATCTGATGTATTTTAAGTAAAGATTTGTTGAAGAAAATGAAAAATTACAATAAAAATTAATAACCAAAGTTAGACGAAGGTTATTATTATAGCAGGCTGTACATTCCATGAATGGAATTATAGCCGCTCTTTCGAGCCCTATTGACTATTATTGTCCGGCTAGTCACTCCGCTATTGCAGTTCTCACTTCCTATAGGTCGTTGTTTGTCTTTGCGCCTTGCACTATTTGTTTCCATATTTTCCTATCAAGCATTTTCTTTCTCCATCCTGTTATTCCCATTTTTCCTATATCGGCGATCACTTGGTCTTCCCAGCGTATTTTTGGCCTTCCTCTCGATCTCGTCCCTTGTGGTTTCCATTTTGTGATCCTTTTAAGTATCGAATGTTCTTCTCTTCTACTTATATGTCCATACCATCGAATTCTTGCAGCTTTTATTACTTTGACTATATCTTCCCCTTTTAGTTTTGTTTTAATTTCGTTATTCGTTAACCTTATGTATTCCTCTTCTATTTTTCTTGCTCCATAAATTTTCCTCACTATTTTTCTCTCAAAGATTACTTTTGGATAAAGCAATACTTGAACGAATGATCAGTTGCTTACAATTAGTATACAGGATGGACCAAATTCAAGTGTTTTACGGGGAATTTCGGTTACCGTAAAAGTTAGTGAAAATCTGATATTGGTCGCTTGAGCTATTTTTTTTGAGAAAAAGCGCCAATGTAATCAGATTTTCTATATCGCTTTCCATTTTGGCGCTACAGACGAAAAATGAAATTTTATCATTTATGAAAATTTACTATAACTTCTTTATTTATTTAAAAAACAACAAATTGTTATGACGGTTTTTTTATACAGATTTTTATGCTTAATTTAAAAACAAAATTACATTTTTTTTAGCGACCTGGACTTTTGAGATATGAAGTAAACTTATTTATTTTTTAAAACAGAAACCCTAGTTGGCCATGACTTCATATGAAAGAGAAGTTTTTTAGCTTTTTAAAAATATATAGTTTAATAAATTTGTTGTAAAACTAGTTTTGAAAAAATTTCTTTATCAAAGTTTGCCATGATGTCGTAAACAAGTGATGTTTGTAATTATTAAACAACTAAAAGTCATACTGATGTACATTTTTTAACTTTTAAGTAAATCCGTATATTTTTTTTGAATTTTATAACTGTTTATTGTGGTATTGTGAACATGACTGAACACTTTGAAAAGTTTCATTTGTTAGATGTTTACAATGTAAGTTATAAAAGCATAACGGCTGCTGCAGAATTGACTGTAAAATAACGTTTAGTTGTTTTTTTATTGCAATCATCACTTGTTTACGAAATCTTGGCAAACTTTAATAAGGAAATATTTACAAAATTAGCCATATGTCGCCTTGTTTTTTACAAAAAATATATAAAACTATAGATACATATTTTTGAAAAGCTAAAAAAATTATTTTTCATAGTCATGATCAAATAAGGTTTCTATTTAAAAAAATATGAGTTTACTTCATACATCAAAAATCAAGGTTGCTAAACAAATTTTTGTTTTTAAATTGAGCATTAAAATCTGAATTAAAAACCTTCATAGAATTTCTTTTTAAAATAAATAATGAAGTTATAGTAAATTTTTAAAAATGATAAAATTTAATTTTTTGTTTGTATTGCCAAAATGGAAAGCGATATAAAAAATCTGATTACATAGGCGTCTTTTTTCAAAAAAATAGCCCAAGAGACCAATATCAGATTTTCACTAACTATTACGGTTACCTAGATACCCGGTAAAACATTTGAATTTGGTCCACCCTGTATACTTTTTTAGGTGGAGATTCTATTAACGTGGATATTTCAAAAAGCTTCGGTTGGTCAAACATAGTCAGACGTCGGCTACAATATGTTTAAGATACACAAACAATAACAATAACATCAAATAAAAGGCAAGAGGAATATATACAGGGTGAGTCACGACGGACGCGTCGGAGTTTTATGGCAAAACGGTTTATATTTTCCAATTTCTGTCGCTGTTAGATTATGTAAGCCAATAAGGGCTACATTTTAAAAATATTTTCAAATATACAGGGTGCTCCAAAAAAGAGTGCCATATCAAAGTTATACTTTTTCTTATGGAACACCCTGTATATTTTTATATTTTTGGATTCCTCTTTAAATTTACTTCAAAAAATGTATGAGGTTATATGGGTCTAAAGTCAACCGTTCTCGTGAAAATTGCATTTTCATGAAAATACAGTATTTTCAAAAATTTTTTACATTTGAAAACTTTGACAAGTCTGAAGAAATTCGCTTGGAGATCAGATTGACAATAGATTATGTAACACTTTACACCACCTACATTTTTAAAATATTATACAGGGCGTTTTTTACGCTTGGTCAAACTTGTGAAACTTTAAACATCGATAACTCATTTTTTTTAAATACAACACCCTATATTTTTTTACACCGTCTTATAGAAAATTTAATTCTCTTTCGAAAACATAAAGGCTGTTTTTCACCTAAAATTGATATTTTCCGAGATATCGTGATTTTATTGTTAATTATTAGGGCAAAGTAATATTTTCAAGTAGGCTATGAAGGTAGACAGCGGTAATTTGAAACAATTGAAAAAAAAAATTAAACACTTAAAATTTTATCGTTTGACTACACACTTTTGACATATTTTTATAGGAAAGTGGTAGTTTTACCATTTTTACGTTTAAATATAGGTTTCTCATCAGGGCCACAATATTTTTCATATAATTGAGTTTGATCGTTTGCTAAGTCCTAAAAACCGATTGATAATGTATTAGGTACGTGAACGGAACGCTGATTAAAAAAAAAAAGTAATACTGACTTGTCTAATTTTACATTTAAAAAAAAACATGGTTGGTACTGTTTTCGGTAGAGTGTCGTAGTATCGTATCGTTAACAGACAAAAAAAATGGTTTATAGGATTTAGTAATTATCTTATAACACAGGTCCAATAAATAAATGCATAAACAATTTTAAAAAATGTCTATTTAAACGTAAGTATGGTAAAACTACCACTTTCCTATAAAAATATGTCAAAAGTGTGTAGTCAACCGATAAAATTATAAGTGTCTTATTTTTTTTTCAATTGTTTCAAATTACCGCTGTCTACCTTCATAGCCTACTTGAAAATATTACTTTGCCCTAATAATTAACAATAAAATCACGATATCTCGGAAAATATCAATTTAGGTGATAAACAGCCTGAATGTTTTCGAAAGAGAAATAAATTTTCTATAAGACGGTGTAAAAAAATATAGGGTGTTGTATTTAAAAAAAATGAGTTATCGATGTTTAAAGTTTCACAAGTTTGACCAGGCGTAAAAAACGCCCTGTATAATATTTTAAAAATGTAGGTGGTGCAAAGTGTTACATAATCTATTGTCAATCTGATCTCCAAGCGAATTTCTTCAGACTTGTCAAAGTTTTCAAATGTTGAAAATTTTTGAAAATACTGTATTTTCATGAAAGTGCAATTTTCACGAGAACGGTTGACTTTAGACCCATATAACCTCTTACATTTTTTGAAGTAAATTTAAAGAGGAATCCAAAAATGTAAAAATATACAGGGTGTTCCATAAGAAAAAGTATAACTTTGATATGGCACTCTTTTTTGGAGCACCCTGTATATTTGAAAATATTTTTAAAATGTAGCCCTTATTGACTTACATAATCTAACAGCGAAAGAAATTGGAAAATATAAACCGTTTCGCCATAAAACTCCGACGCGTCCGTCGTGACTCACCCTGTATAATACTTTTGAACTTCAAAAATCATTAACGTTAAGGGTCGTTTTATCAGAATTGCTTTATGCTACGTTTCTTTTGAAAATGTCTGTTAAAGGCCGTGAACACTTATGGTTTTGCATGTGGTTATGATCGTGTGTGTGAACGCTAAAACCAAGCGATTTTATTGACCTTGGTATTGCACAATCGAATCTAGCGCTGTTAGATTTTAAAACCACGTGCAAAAGCGTAAGTGTAAACGGATACGCGATCATGTGCAAAACCAAGTCAGCAAAACCATAAGTGTAAACAGCCCATTACGAATGTTGTATTTTTATCAGGCACAACAGCGTTTTTACTCAAAGGTCACGTGTGATTGTAATGAGCCGTTTATACTAATGGTTTTGTACGTGCTTTTGCAGACTTGGTTTTTCACATGGTTGCGTACCCGTTTACAGTTACGGTTTTGCACGTGATTTTAAAATTTAACGGCGCTAGATTGATTCACTTGTCCAAAACCAAGGTCAAGAAAATCGCTTGGTTTTAGCGTTTACACACACGATCATAACCACATGCAAAAGCAAGTCGGCAAAACCAATCGATCAGAGAAAAATTGTAAACAAACCATTGGAGTTTGCAGTAAGTAATCAGTTGCGAAAACAATTAAGAAACTTAATTCAAACTCTATTTACGTTTACTTAAATAATATATTCTTGTGCAACCACAATTAAGATTAGTGTAAACACATTTAAGTGTACTAGAACACAACTATAAACTAAATATAAACTACGCAGTTATGTGTTTATCCATGTTCCTTTGTATTACTCACAACTGCAAAGCTATAAGTTTACTGATGACTGCTAAAGCTACACATCACAATAAATGTTGAAAGGGCGAATAACTATTTGTTGATTCCGATTCGTATTTTGCCTGTTTGTAAAATGTCACAACAAAATAATGATGAATTCCTAAACCTTGGACTCTGAGCTTTATATTTTAAAAGCTTCTTTTGAGCAAGAAGTAGATGTTCTAGAAATGTATGTTCCAATTACTATTAGTATTCAAAAATTTAAATAATCGTTAAACACACCGAGAAAAGGTCAAATCTGAGCCATTGTCATCGTCATAAACGTGCCCAAACAATACTGATTCATATTTATCCAATCACTTTTATCAATCTTATTTTGCATTTTACTTAAAAATTGGGCAGTCTTGTTTGTTATTCTTGTTTTATTAATGGGCACTTTAAAGTGGAAAAATAATATTTTTATTTTTCATAAAACATTTAAACTATAAATTATACCAATGCAATTATAATAAATTAGTCCCGATAAGAACCGTTAATAAACTGACAATTTGTGTAACTGAAAAAGCTTAATCGGTGACTGGGTAAAATCAAAAATTTGCGAAGAGAATTAACACGAGGCACCAAGCGTCACCGATCGGTTGTTAGTCATAGATGATTTTTCTACACCTTTTACCACCGTAACAATTATTTACCTAACGGCAAACCTAGGTGACATCTTTGACTCTGTGTATCTATAATTGCGCTAGTAAAAAAATGCTCCAGAAATATATTGGTTTAATTGCTACACGATACTCGTGTTGAGTTTTTTATTAGGTTTAATTATTTTCTAGTTCAAAAACGTGTTATGAATTATTGCATTGAATAACCAATTCTTAGCAAAAATATAAATCGGGTACAAATATAATTAATATTGAAGTTTGTAACATGCAATTCAAGTCAAGTGTAGCAGCGAGTTTTTTTCTAGTTTCGCGTTAACATTTAATGTTTTGTTTTCCCTCGCAAGGTTCTCCGTTTCGCAGGTTTACGTTACCGATTGTAGCTATAATTGACGATGCAGTTGTGCTTGTTTGGCACTTCACGATAGGCAATGTTTCGCTTGATGGTTGTTGAACATCTGCGTTTTGTTTTTCTAATCTCGTTCTTTCCGTATGCTGTATTCTGTATTTTAACAGACTGTTTTTTGTTTTATCAGGAGTTTTATCATTTTCTTAACACAATTTTATTTGCAGTTAGTTTAAATACACATCTTGGAGTAAACTAAAAAATTAAGAAGTTAAATTTGATTTTTGTTCATGTTTTACAATATATTTGCTACAAACAATAAATAAAGTTTATTTAGATTATAACCATATTTTGATATAATAACCGTCTTAAATATTTAAGGCACTTTCTAATGCATAAAGGTTGCATGGAGTAGTTCTTTTAAAAAAACATATTTAAAAATAATACTGTGTTCTTTTTACGTCAAAATTTAAATTATAGATAGTTACGTTTTGCATAAAATTAGGTACTTTAATGAATGTTAAAAACCCTTGGTAACAGCTTTAAATACTATTATTATTTTTCATGGCAATGATAGTTTCACGAAAAACCAATATAATTGGATATTTTGCGGTTATTTTATGATTGCAATTATAGTATGGGAAATCATTGTTTTTAAAATTTATAGGGATACCTCTACATGCAAAAATATACCGGGTGATTCAGTTTGACTGTCGCACCCCTATAACTTTGTAAGTAATGAAAATAACCCCAACAAACCCTATATATTTGAAATCGGCGAGAAATTCTCTATTAAGTGATGTGTTTTTGTTACCTCTACGATGACGTATGTCAAATCCGCGATAAGCAACTGTTTTTTCTTTAAATTACATAGTATACATTTTTTTGTTGATTCGGATAGAGAATTTAATTCTGAATCCGACTATGTACTCAAGAAGTAGACATACATTTAAAAAAAATTGAGAAAAATCAGCAATGGCGGCCATTTTGAATACAATAAAATCTAATTTTTTATGTCGGCGTTTATTATTTGTTTTTATTTTTATTAAAAATTAATTTTTAATACATTTCCATTGATAGTTACCGTATAATTTTTAAGATTTGATCGTTTTTTGTTATGTTAAATAGACTGTTTGCTATGATTTGAATAAGGCTGCGGAATATGGGGAGCAGCACAACTGAGACAGGGCAAATCTGTAAGCCTTGGACAGTGTGCAACCATATTTCAAGCCGAGGTGTATGCACTTATGTGCAGAAACACTATTAGAAAGAGATTTTGATAATGAAACAATCTTCATAGTGTCCGACAGCCAAGCAGCGTTAAAAGCTCTTGGCTCGTCGGAAGTAAACTCAGGACTTGTTCTGAACTGCATACAAGCATTCAACGTGCTAGGAAGCAGGAATGATGTTAAACTGGTATGGTGCCCAGGGCACACTAATATACCAGGGAATGAGAGGGCAGA
The DNA here is from genome assembly GCA_947652605.1 of Elmis aenea. Taxonomy (NCBI): domain Eukaryota; kingdom Metazoa; phylum Arthropoda; class Insecta; order Coleoptera; family Elmidae; genus Elmis; species Elmis aenea. The sequence continues at coordinate 30,722,841 of OX393579.1, read as the reverse complement.
TCGCCTAGCCAAAATTGGCAGCGAGACACCTTTCTTCGGACCAGAACCCGCAATTGGAACATCATATGGAACAGCCAAGCTGTGTCTTACTGACATATTAACACAAGGGCATAATGCTCATTGGAAAAACGTTGCAGGACAAGCCCATTCCAAGGCTATCCTGTCAATGGTCTCTAAAGAAAAGACAGAAGAAATGCTCAGGATGAGCAGAGCAGACATCAGAGCAGCCACAGGACTTGTCACAGGACACTGTGGGCTAAACAAACACTTCTACATAATAGGGCTCTCAGAATCCGATATATGTAGAGGATGTGGTGAAGAAGAAGAAACTCCTCTTCACGTAATATGCCAGTGTAAAGGATTCACACCCTATCGGCGCAGACTTCTAGGGATGGAAAAAGCCAACCAAGATGAGCTAAGAAAAACACCCTTAAAGAAAATCCTGGAGTTTTTCAAAAACACAGGATTTCTTTAAGGGGCTATCACCAGAGGGTACAATAGACCAATAGGTAGCAGTACAGTAACCTGAAAGGGGACCACCTCCGCGGAAATAATAATAAAAATGATTTGAATAAACTTTGAACTGATTTTTCTCGAAAATTTTCTTATGTATGCCTACTTTTTGAGTGCATGGATTCAGAATTAAATTCTCTATCCGAATCAACAAAAAAATGTATACTATGTAATTTAAAAAAAAAACAGTTGCTTATCGCGGATTTGACATACGTCATCGTAGAAGTAACAAAAATACATCACTTAATAGAGAATTTCTCGCCGATTTCAAATATATAAGGTTTGTTGGGGTTATTTTCAATACTTACAAAGTTATAGGGGTGCGACATTCAAACTGAATCACCCGGTATAGTGTCTATAAAAAATGACAATAAGTTTGTTCCAGAAGTGCATTTTGTACTAAATCATGTACTGCTACATGAACTGGTTTATGCAAATGCGTCAACTATAGACAAATAAATGTATTAATCTAAATTAGCTGCTGCTGAAACACTTTAACGACATATCTAATTGTAAATGACAGCTGTGTTTATGATTCAAAAGAGAAGAAAGATGCAAGAAAGAAATCTTGGTCATCTGCTCGAGTTAAAGAGTTATCGAAGAAGTCAACAGCGGCAAATCAGTTGAATCGGCAGGTAATAGAAAAACCAATAAACAATATCAATCTTTAAAAAATATCATATACTCACTGTTGGCAATATTGAATATTTGGTTAAAACGAAGCTCTGTTGAACAACCTATAATTTATGTAGGTAATATCCACAAAATAATAATTTGATATATTGCTGGAGAGTCACAGATCTACCGGACATAGGAGACGAGATAAAATGAAGTTCGCATTAAAAAATAAATGTAATATTCCCAGAGCAGCGATTGAAATTTTTATTTCTCTTTGCAAAGAGTGCCAACTTAAAAGAGCACAACCACGAAAAGGGTTAGTAGTGCGTTCTATTCTTTCTAAGGATTTCAATGTTCGTGGTCAGATCGACTTGATGGATTTTCAATCTGCTCCTAATGGAACTTACCAATGGCTTCTGAATTACCAAGATCATGCAACAATTTTCTTGCATTTACGTCCGTTACGAACAGAACGTGCTGCAGAGGTCGCCATGAATTTGCTGAATATATTTTTAGAATTTGGTGCATCACATATATTACAAAGTGATAACGGTCGCGAATTTACTGCATCTGTAGTAATAAAAATTGTTAATTATTGGCCTGATTGTAAAATTGTACACGGAAGACCACGTCATTCGCAAAGTCAAGGTAGCGTAGAACAGCGATTCTTAACCGGGGGGCCGTGAAAGATTTTAAGGGGGCCCGCGAAAAATTTATTAAACGTTTTTACTTTTTAAAATATTAAAATCTTTAAAAAATATATTCTTTGCTCCCTCTTTTACTCGAACCATCGGAGAGATATCTTCTTAAATAAATCGTAATATTTTTGTTACTACAAACTAGGGGGCCGCGAAAATATTTTAGGATATTAAGGGGGCCGCGATTACTAAAAGGTTAAGAACCACTGGCGTAGAACGAATCAACCAGGACATTGAAAACATGCTTCGCGGCTGGATGTTAGACAATTCTTCTACAAATTGGTCCATTGGTTGTTACTTTGTTCAATGGCAGAAAATGGAAAAACAATGGAAATAAAAAATGGTCTTTGCAAACTAGGTACTGCAGAAGGAATTATAAAAACTTGGTTTTCAAAGAATGATATTCAACAATCTCCAGCTGGTTTTCAAGATGAAGTATCTAATCGACTAATTACAGTGAGAGAGGCAGTTAGACTTCACTCGAAATTCAGCAGCCAAAGTTTTCAGAAATGTTCGGGCAAGTCTAACAACATACAGTGCAGTAAAAAAAAGATGTGCTCGTTTTAGAAATAAAAATGTATGTTCTTCTAAATGTCATGGAAGTATGACTTGTAGTAATAAATTAATTTGCACTGTTTAACTGAAGAAAATTCCTTTTATGTTTAATGTTCTTTTGCTTTTTATGTAATATTTAAAGAATTATCGTTTTTTTTTATATTAACAGATGATTTTATGTTTTATTTGTATGTTGTACTAAATTTTTTCACATAAACTTGTGTAAATAGGAAATTTTTTCTTTTCTTGTCGGTTTGCATATTTTGACTATGTTACATTAGGCAAATTATAAAATGCCTAAAAATAAGCAGGCATAATGCGATATGTGTTCAGACGCTTACATTTTACCGGCATTTTGTAATTTGTCAAGTCAAAATGCGAGAAAATTATAATTTGCTCGTTTTGACGGCTTTTTGTAAAATGCCCAGGTGTTTTATAAAAACCATAATTAATTTTACTTTATGCCTACGACATATACATTTGTTTGTAGATAGATAAGTTGTTAAAGAACATATTTTGTTAAAATTGTTATACTGTGTAAGTAGTTGTATCACTCGGTATATTATATTACTTGGTCACTGCATTTAATTAAAAAGTAAAATTCATATCGTAAATGTAATAGCACGCATCGTAAATAAAAACTTTTGTGGAAGTGCCTTCAGGAATTAATAAATTTGAATATAAAACAACTTTCGTACACTTTATGACTGTTGGGGAAATTATTCAAAGCACCGATTATTAGACGCTGCGCTGTATATAATTATACGTTTACTTACCGTCGCAATAAATAACAATGGAATTATTGTAATTGCGGTTAAAAAATCAATTCATACATATCTACAAACTACGAGGATTTTCCTGAAAATTCTAAGGCTGTTTTATTAGTATGTAAAAAAATTAAATAAGTGTTTGAATGTTGTCTTCCAGAGTAAGGCTCTGTTGTGGCCATTTTAAAACTTTTTGTATCAGTTAAACACACACGCACGAGATGGAGCTTTATCCATATATGAAATTTTAATCATAGCTTTCCGTTGCTAATATGGTAAGTTTGAATTCTATGGCACACCTTTGCCTGATTTTTATATCTATGTGGGTCCTAAAAACAATCCGATCATAAATATTTTATTAATCACAACTCAAACATGCTAACGCCATGAAACTTGCTGGGAAAGCAAACAATATAACGAACTGTCATTGAGAAAAATCACACAACTGTGCGGCATTTGTTTTTTTTTTAAAGAAATCATGGCTGTCTCGATATTTTCGGAACAATCCTCGTATGTAAAATATACACGAAATTCTGTTTCTGTTTTTTGTTGTCGAGGGATATGGCAGAGTCCCACTTTATTATGACATTGTTTTAGTAAACAGCAAACTTGATACTGTTCAAACACCACGGTTATATCGGTCGATTATTGGTATTTTTTTTGTATATCAAAGGTGAAATATTATTTTCATAACATGTGGTAATTGATTTTATCCATTGCAGCGGGTTTATTTTCTACGTAACAATTTTATTGGCATTAAAGTATCGCCTAATGTTTACTTTGTTTTGTATACAACTTTGCTAAGTTGGTAAACAATAATGGAAAAATAATGCGACGATATATTATGATATAACGTTATACGGATGCATCATGCAAGAGAAATATACAAAGGATTTTTTATAACTTAGATTTATCAAGTATATTGCTTATTGCATCGTTTTTTGTATATTTTTTACGTTTATGAATGCCATCGCAATAAAAAAAGCTTGTTGGTTTGTAACAAAACAAAATACATACTTTTTTTGTATAAATAGCTGATTGTTGATAACTTACACATAGTCGATTAGTTGCAATAATATTGCGGAATTGAGGAAAAAGCCCAACTAAGTGTACTAATGCTTAAAAATTGCTTTGCTAGAATCTGATCCCAAAAAAAGTTGTGGGCATAAATTAAGTATCATTAAGAAATAATATCGTTTTGATGAATGTTTTTTTTCTTGTGTCTTGTGTCTTAAAGTTGTAAAATCTATATTTAATTAATTAAACAGTAGACGATGTTTAGCAAGAATTTTTTGTACATTTATTTTATATATTGTTAACCTTTTTTTATTTAATAATAAAATTATTAATGGTATAGTAATACAATAAATCCAGTGAATTTTTGAGGGAACTAGAAATATTTCAGCAATTGAATGCAGAAAATATGAAGGAAATACGAGTATGTAGGCGTTTAATTCTATTTAGTGGTATCACTTTCAACTGAGATTATACTCACACCATGCGCTCTTTAATCATACTAAAATAGTTGTTAAAACATTGTAACCAGGGACTAAAAACGAAAATAATTCCGTTCGTTTCTGTTCGGAACGAAAACGAAATATATCGTTTTCGTTCTTTTCGTTCTAACCGAAAAAATTCTTTTTCCGTTTTCGTGAACCGAAATAATAACGGTTAAAACCGGTTTTACAATATTTTTTTTGTCGTAAAAAAATCAATTTTTTTTCTAGCCACCACAACCCTCTATAAATACGATAACAATATTTGCGTCTCAACTAAAATATAAACGATGACGATGGGGTTTGATGCTCACGGACAGCATATTTTAGACTGGCGAACCATCGCCATATTAAATTTGCCAAATCGTTAAACACATTAACATTTAACCATTTTATTATGTTTAACACCCGTAAGGTGCAAAAACACAACGTGATTAGGTTAAATTAGACACACGATCTTTATCTAAAAATATGAAAATATAGCAAGTTCTGTTTTAAATTTGCTTTAGTACTAATAATCTATGCATTTAAATTAAATATTTAAAAAGACATAAGAATGAATTCAAGTGGATAATTTACTAAATGTTATAAATAAAAAAGATATTTAAAAAAAACTTACATTAACATGAAATATACTTTAACTTTATAGTTTGTACATACAATACAATATACATTTTCACATTCCGTTAAATCTTACTAGCAACACATCTTCCAATAAATCTTCTTTTACATTAGTCCTTTTCGAAGTAAGAATTACTTTTACTATTATTATGTCTAAACGCAAATAAAACTTACACATTGATAATATATATCCAATCAAGTGTATATTCTATATTGATGATCTAAAAAAACAAATTAGAAATAGAGAATATCTGTACCGTTAATTGTGTTACACGAAATTGCAAGTATACAATAAAGTTGTTAATACATATTCACGTAAATATATGGAGAAAAGTGAAGCTCACTTATTTCAAGTGAGATTTTTTACTGCCTCGTGGAGCCTCCCCAGCACAGAAGGTAAATTTGCGTTTGTGTTTAACAAATAAAATTGAAATAGCGACAAAACCGGTTAAAACCGATTAGAACCGGTTTTGGAAAATATTTATTTCGTTTTCGTTCTTGAACGAAAAATAATAATTTCGTTTTCGGTTTCGTTTTCGTTCTTAAAAAAATTTCGGTTAATTTCGTTTAACGTTTTCGTTTTCGTTCCGTTCTCAGTCCCTGATTGTAACTATATTTATTTGTAAAACAACCGTTAATGTTTTTAAGAAAGAACTTATACCAATTGAAGAATATCTATAACTATTTCCAATGTTGTAATAAATACAATTAATCTACAATTTTTTTATCTTTAAGTTTTGACAACATTGGTTTATCATCTTCTGTTTAGCAGTTTTGTTGTCAGAATATGGTAGTGATTGATTAATACCCTAATTTAACGCAGAGTATTATATTATTTATTATTATTTTGTTATTGAAAACATTAACCCAAAGAAATAAAATTGGACTTTATGCACAATTCGGTGATAAAAATAATTGTTTAACAAAAAAAGATAGAAAGACAGTCACCTCCAACAAAATAGTCAAAAAGTGTTTTCTTTACATCCTGTAAGGTTTGTTCCTACAAATGATGACCCCAATTAACCATTATCAATATTTCCCAGAATCTACTGTATTTTGGCAACTTTATCGCATCCCGTTTGACTAATTCCAACTATGCAGGGCACCCCAAATTTGAGGCTCAACAAAAGGAACTCACTGATCTTAAGAGCTACGAAGAGGGTTAAATTGTAGCAAATTTGCACAATTTAATAGGAAACTAGGATGGTATTTTTAATTTAGAAGTTATTCAAAAGATAATAATAATTTAATTTTTAGAAATATTCAATAGCAGCACTATTGTGTGTCATTATTAACTAGGTCTTTTAGGCCCAATATTGGACTGTCAACATTTAAAGGTAGTTCTAAAAATAACACATTAGTAAAATTTAAAAAAAACGGAAAAAATACAAAAATAACAATATCTCATAAAAAAAACAATGCTAAAAAATTGTTTGTTTGTTAATTTTATAGTAACTAACGTATTTGAGGTAGGCACCTAATTCATGGCTGTCAGTAGCAGAAAAAAGCAATTTGCAGAATATTACGTATTACGTATGGTGAAAGTAGAAATATAGAATTGACCGTTGACTTCCATTAAAATATTTTACTTAAATCCACAACTTTATTTAATAATTTTTACGTCATGCAGATAAAAATAAAATTTGTTTAAAATTACGAACAACACACAAATTTTATTTTAATCATTATCAAAATTTAATATTCACATATTTTTGTATTCACAAAATACATTTAAAAATGAAACTGACTTTTTATTTTTAAAATACCTATTTTCAGTTTCGCTACACGTGGTATGACGAAAGTATTGTATAAATTATTAATAGTGATAAACGCTATTGATAATAATATTGATATCATAAAATTAGTAATACTCCTTTGTAAAAATATTGGCAACGGTCGTAAAACTTAATTTAAAAAATTGGTTCCTCATGTTTTATTTTACTCAAAATTGCTGTTTGTATTTGGATTTAATATCTTAAATGCGAAAATACCATCTTCTTATGTAGAAACCGAATATTGCGCCTGAGAAATAACAAAATTGATGATGGTCCAAATTAGACGAAACGTATAATTTAATTAGATCAGCCTATCGAGAAGAACAAGTTGCTTTGAAATAGGAGTGTTAGTTCTTTATTTTCACTAAAAATACTAAACTACAACAACACAAACAAAAATCGTATATTTAATGTTTTTTGTAATAACTTCTAAGCTAAAAGAGATAAGGTAATATTTTTTGAATTTCAATTTAGCAACAAATTATGCAACTTTGCCTTGATTTAGCCGATATCGCAGATCCTAAGATGAATAATAATTTGGAGTACTGTGTGTGTTAAATGATTTTAAAGAGACAAAAATGGAATGATTGTCCAGTTTTGATACAAAGACAAGGTAGTAAATACTGATTAAAATAATACCATAAGACCTAGTTACTGTGGCATTAATTGTTACTGCTAAAATTATTTGTTCTTTGATGTGCATTTCGTTCAGTCGTTTTGACGCCTCCTTAGATATCTAAAAGCCGTGCTTATCTTGCTTTCCCGCTTGAGCCGCTCCTGACAAGCGTGTAGTTTCTAAATCTGTGAAGGCGCCCTAATAAACCGTGAAACTTGGCGCAACTTAACGTGAAATGTTCGCACTCTACCGGGTCAAGCTGTATGTTCTTGTAAGGGCACATAAAGGCTAACGAACTATGTTCATTGCCGTGAGGTCGATCACGTTTAAGCCAATTAATTTTTACAAAACGTAATACGACTGAGTTTTTTTTTAAGAAAAGATCCAAGCAATTATTTCCGTCATTATTCGTTTATATTGGAATAAACATAACGTAGGTAGAAACATTTTAAGAAAGCGAATTTAATTTGTTGTTTATTTGAAAACAATATCGTTGTAACGTCTTTAGTCTTCAAAATTGCACATATAAATTGATTTAGTCTGGTGTAGCGTTATCCAGGAACAAATCAAGCGATTCAGAGGTAATCTAATTCGGAACTTCATCTAATCTGGAGTCGTAAAGCAAGAATGGTCGGTAAAAGTTGATCGTTTTCGTCCAGCGCCATTGGGCTTTCAGCCTTTTAACTTATAGCCAAACACAATCAACAGTAAGTACGTCCTGGAATGGAGCGCCAACATTGTGGTTCGGTGATGAGATACGAATGACTTTTGCGGTTCTCTTTTCACGTTTTTTAAACTCACCATTTTCTTGTTTTCGTTATCTTCCTTTTTGTTTCTCTTTTTTATTCGTTTATTTATTTACGATTTTTAACACTATCCAAGTTTTTAAAACTATATAAAAGGGACATATTTCATGAAAAAGTAGCTCGAGGTATAGGATACAAAGGTTCATATATTTTTAATTGTTAAAATTGGCAACAGCAAAAATGCATAGTGCGGTTTCGATGCATAAATTAGTACTGTACGTTACCAAGCACTTAGTGGTTTTTTCGTGGTTTAACTACTTCATTATGTAAACCGCATACACTGGGTGATTCTCTTTGACTGTTGCGCTCCTATAACTTTGTTATTTTAAGAGCAAGCTCCCTATAATATAAACTATAATTTTTGTAAATCGTGGATAATTTTCTATCGAATGACATTCAATTTTTTTTTTCCACGATGAAATGTGTCAGATTGGCGATAGTCAACTTTTTTTTCTGAAATTACATGGTGCATTTTTTTTTATTGATTCTGATAGAGAATTAAATTCTAAATCCAATACTGCATTAAAAATATGCATGCCTTGGAAATTTTTTGAATAAAACGAGTTTAAAAGCTATTTATTATTTTTCACAAAATCTTTGTATTTGACTAAACAAAACACGATCGCTGTAGTAATTTTATAACTTGTTTAAAATTAAAAATTGACCTTCTGTCAATTTACTTCGGTTAGTGAGTACTTAAGGCGTTTTTCAATTTAATACTCACAAAATAATGATTTTTTCGTCGAAAAATAATAAAATACAGTTAAGCCTCGATTACATCGAGCGAGTTTACTCGCTACCCTCTAGCGAATGTACTCGCTGGCTAGTGAAATCGCGGTTTGTACAGTAGTCGCCGCAGTGCCGGGAGTGTGCAAACACCCTTTTTGCCACCCCTTTATTTGTAAATTTTGAGAAGATAAAAAAATATCGCACTTTATATTTATTTATTTAGAATGTCATTCAAAAATTCTGCAACAATTGGAAAAGTTTTTATTATCGATTTCTCAGAAAATTTTATTTAATAAAAGTTGGTGCATAACCTAAAACTAATTTTAAGGTGTAAAATAGTTCAATAAAAATTGACATTACACTAGATTTTACTTAAGTTTCTCAATCAAGCTTTCTGGTTAAAAACTAGACTAGAATCGTCTATCAGTTTTGATAAATCTATTATTTCTAGTAATCCTTATTCAACAGAAATAAGTGCAAGGGTAATTTGTCTTTTCTTGGACTTCGTATACCAGACACAATGTTTGAGAAACTTTTATCGCCAGACGCAACGGAAACTAACAGTGTTAAAAAATCCTCGGGGCAATAACAAAATTTGGAAAACAAGATGTTAAAACGTTTAGGAATTTACACACTATTATCGTTTTTCAAACTGATATTTTATTTTTAATTTTTTGTAAAACGTTAAGACCGCGAGGGTCGCCTTTGGCCACCTACGTGCTTGGCACGCGTTCGCCCTTTGCCAGGACTGGCACTGTTGACAAAAAAGCCGAGACAAGTAGTTGGTGCGGGAATTAATCTTGTTTCCCTTGCATTACGTCAGGTACTTTTTGCCTATTCCACAATTTTATTCCTATTATTTAATCATTTAATCCAAGGCAAAGATCAAATGCAGAACATCCACATAAATTATAATTATAAGCATCATAATTGAGTATTTTCATCAAACATTGTGTAGAGTCTGGTACACTATGTTTAATTTATTAGACAGCCGCCGACAATATTCATTTATAGCTTCACAACGTATGAATTTGTAAAAAGCCACTTACGAACATGTATTGATCTTTGTTCTAACTCTCTAAAGACGAATTTTTTTTTGTAACAAATCTTGCAAATTCAATTTAAATAATTTAAAAGGAATCGATATTGGTTTAAGTCGTAAATATGTATTTTACGACTGGAATCTATTTCAAACCCAAGATCAATTGACTTATGTATACAATGTTTAGTGGTTAAAGTGATGGGGCGCTTGGGAATAAAGAAAGCCAAAAATGTGTTCGTAAAATTAAAATAATTTGCCAACATTTGTTTCATTTGAAGAAAATGTTTCGTTTGTTTAAAAAAATTACATAACATATTAATATTAAGTTAAATGTAGTGGTGTACGTATAAAACTTTTAATGAAACAATTATAAACATAAACGATAGTTACTATTTATTATTATAATAAAATCTACAATAAGATATCGCTATTAATATTGGTTTTATATATTTTAAATAAAAATTGGAATATGACTGATATCAAATATATTCGTTTTCGGTCTGTTTTAAGAATTGATCGAAGTTTAATAGATTTATTAGATTATTATCGGTATACCTTTTTATTATAACGGTCAAAGTAAAACAATTTCAAGACAATTAATTTTGTATAAACGATTGCAGACTGGGCTTAAGAGTAGTTTGTTATCTTTGTGAAAAGAAACTCGCACCATTTATAACAAAATAAGATATTATTATCTATAAACAAAAATCTAACTTGTGTGACCACCAAATGATTTCCGTCATATACAGGGTTGCATTTCCAGTTTAATAGCAAATGAACCCAACATTATTTTTTTAAAAATTGAACACCATGCATATTTTTACATTTTCGGATGCAGAATACAACAGTACATTCACAAAAATCATCATAAGGGGTTTATTTTAAAATCAAATTTGTAAAACAATTAAAAAACTAACTAACACAAAATCAAGATACACTTAACTACTGTAGGTTTGTTGTCGAATTTTTTTGTTCATAAGAGCGTTGCCACACTCACGCATGATCAAAATCAATAAAATTTGACAACAGACTGACAGTAGTTACATGCATCTTAAATTTAAAATAAAACCTCTTTCGATTATGTTTCTGAATGTTGTTTTTTATTCTGTATCTCAATATGGGAAAATATGCAGGTTGTTCCATTAAAAAAAAATTGGGGTCATTTCCTGTTAAACCGGAAATGCAAGAAAAAGAATGAGAATAACAGTTATAAATTCGGAAGCAACCAAGATAATCAACTGTTCCGAGACTTTCTTCTAACCCTGTACAGGGTGGTCCAAATTCGATGGGATTGCATGGGTATCTCGCTTAATATTTAAGATAGAGAAACGTTTAAATTACCAAAAATGTGCAGTTTTTTGAGACAAACTCAGAACCGTTTTCAAAAATATTCTATCATTTCCGGTTTTCGAGTTATTGAATAAAAAGTATTTTTTTGTCATATTAATAATTGTTATTGTAGTAAATATCGAAAATATTTATAAAGATTATTTTTAGGTATTTTCATGTTTAATTTGGTTATACTAAAAAAAAAAAAAAAACGCGCTCCGTTAAAAAGTTATGACATAAACTTACCTTTTTTTAATAGGAACGATAGTTGGCTATGACCTATTTAAATTCCTTATTTTTTTCTCATTCCAAATATAATAAAGGTTAATGTATTTATTTTCAATAATACCCAAGTTACGAAGGTTTTTCAGTTTTTTTTTTAAAGAAAATCATAGTAGGCTGTGAAAACAAAAAAACAACAAGGTGTAAAACCTTATTAAACTCATGTGGTACAAATTACCAAGGTTTTTAAATTTGTTGTTGAGATAAACATCAAAAATTTTTGAACAGCAATATACTACATTACTGCTGATTCCGACTATGTTGTTGTTATCTTATGTTCAAATATGTACAATGTTTATCTCAACAACAAATTAGAAAACCAAATGAGTTTTATAGGGTTTTACGACTTGTTTTTTTTTGTTTTTACAGCCTACTATGATTTTCTTAGAAAAAAAAAAACTAAAAAACCTTTATAACTTGCGTATTATTAAAAATAAATACGTCGACCCCTATATATTTGGAATGAGAAAAAAATAAGGAATTTAAATAGGTCATAGCCAACTATCGTTCCCATTTAAAAAAAGATAATTTTGGCTCATAACTTTTTAACTCAACTTTTTGTCTCAAAAAACTGCACTTTGGTAATTTAACCGTTTCTCCATCTTAAATATTAAGCGAGATACCTATGCAATGCCATCAAATTTGGACCACCCTGTATATTGTATTTATATATGTATAAAAATACGCATTACGTTTGCAACTAATGTGTGTTAAAATGATGTTTTATGCAAATGTTTCTTAAGGATACTAAACTGAACAGGACAAAATTCGTAAATACGTCGATGAAAAAAAAGTGATATTTATGACGTCAGCCATGACGCCCTACAAAACGTCCAGGTTTATGTAAATCGACTCATTTGGTTTACAAAAAACCTCGTCTTATTTGGCAATTGAATTAACAAGAACATATTTAATTTGAATATATTTTTTTAAGTTTTGTAATTTAAAATGTTGCCAAAAATCTTTTAAGGCGTTAATATAGATCTTAACACCAACTACCTTTTAAACAATTTAAACCTGTACATGGAACTTCAAAGCGTATAAATTCGTCGAAATCCAAATAAAAAAGTCTAGCAATCTTAATACTTTTTCTATACTACGAATGGCAAAACAAAATTTACGTTAGAAACACAGACAAAAATTATACCGTGAAATATTTGTCTATTTCTGTTTAAGCCGAAAATTAAAATAATATCGAAAGTCTAAGCAGTATAAAATATTTATCTAAATCTAAATAATGTTTCTGGACAGGTTAAATATATGAACTTTAGTAACTTACTCAATACAAGTTGTGCGATAACTTTGAAAGGCACAGTATGTAGCTAAATATAAATCTGCTTGCAGGCTCGTGATCATTTCCAATATTTAGTAATTCCGAACAAACTTTTGCGATTAATATTTTGTTTTAAACGCAACGTTCGTAAAACACAATATCAATCGATATTTGTTTTATTCGTGTAAGGATAAAGCAAGAGATTGGTATGCTCTAGGCTTCTGTTTGAGCGCCACTTGGATCCGTCAGCTACAAGATACTCTCAATAATCCCGCTCAGCACCTAATAAATAAAACCGATATCGGTAAATCCTGTTAACATTTCGGCCTGATGTGTATTGTTGAGTTACAGCGTATTATAAAAGTTTCTGCTTGTAGTTTGTTTAGTGCATCAAATCTTATGTGTTCTTTTAAGTTTCGCAAAATACAAATGAATATTTTAATATTCTAAAAGTGAAAACAGCAAAAGTTTTTACTAAAATTTAAAAAAATGTCCTTGCACGTTGTTATAAGTGTAGTCAGGACTAGGGATTCAGTCTCGACAATTTTTGAAGTCCCGGGACTCGAGACTTTTTTTTTCAAAGTCCCGGGAACTCCTGGGACTTCGAGACTTTTGCGAATGTTATTTATAAGTATACTAAAAATAGTGGTTTAACCCGTCAAAAATGACGGAAGATTTTATAAGGTGCAACAAAACTGATGATATATTCATGTACTCAAAATTCATCGGCTATTTTCACTGTAAAAAATAAGTTTTCTTGACAGTGACATTGTTTCTGAAAGCACCCGCTACATATTTAAAATTGCTTCTTTGCACATATAGTGATAGTGAATCGGTCGTGACAGTTGACAGAATGTTTTTTTTTTAAAATTAAACCAAATTCACGGATTTAGTTTTTGAAGCATTTATTTTATAAGTAAAGTATAGTAGTAGGAGTAGTATTATTATTTTTAATTAAGTCTACATTCTACAGTAAATAAAGTAAGTATATATTTCCAAGTAAATGCCTATTTTAAATAAACTTAACAATTTTCATTAAACTTTAAAACATAACAAGCATAAGTAAAATATATTTTTACTAATAAACTTAACAATTATCCTTTAGCGTTAAAGCAGACAAGAAATAATTAAATATGGCGAGCAAAAAAATTAAATAAAGTTAAGTAAATACTGATTGTTAGTAAAAACTATAAACATAACAAATTATGAAACAAAATATTTTTGATAAACTCGCGGCAGTAAATTTTTTAAAAAATAAAAAGTATAAAAAATTAATTTCAGTGTTCTGTAACATTTAGTCTCGTCTCGAGTCTCGAACTAAATGTCCCGGGACTCGAGACTAAGAAAGTCCCGGGAATTCCCGGGACTTACGTCTCGGGAAATTCCCGGGACAGAATCCCTAGTCAGGACAATACTGTTTTCTGCGTGGGGCGAAGGTCCCTAGACACTTGCACCAGTTTCTTCTCAATTTTTGATTAGGACTTTAAAAAGCTTGTAGGTCTGGGTGTTATGCCTATTTTACCTAATGGATAAAACCGCCCTGGTTGTTAATCGGTAAGTGACTAGCACTTAACGTTGATTAGTTCGTTTTTGATTACTTTCTTCCAAAATTATTACGTAACTCTTTTGTTACCTATGATGTTAGCTTCCTTCAAACGGTTTTCTGTGTATATTTGTGAAAATGAACGAGATCGGTTGTTCTAATTGTTTAAATTACGCAACTTTATACTAAGTCCTTTGGTTACGTACCATTACGAGCATATTGATTCACTTAAGTTTTTTTTAAGCCGGTGATTTTGTTCTAATTATTATATTAATACATGAATTGGTTTATGCACATGGGTCAACTATTGACTAATAAATGCGATAGCCGCTTCCGGAACGCTTTAACGACAAGCCTAACTGTAAACGACATTTGTGTCTATTGAGTTCATAATAGAAAACAACATTAACATAGGATCGGGAGGGAGATGCATTGTTACTAGCGGCCCCGTTAGTTGCGTCTAAACATCCAGTGATAGTTCTTGCCTTCGTTCGTGTACTGTTTTTACTACCCACAAACTAGTTTATTAATTGATTTGAAAGCAGCTGGAACTAACCGTCTGATGCATTGTAAGAGACTGTTTGAACGCGATATCGATACTGCGCATACACGTGATCGCCCATCGGATCGTACATAGCCTTGCTGGAACGGTATTCACCATTGGGATCTTCTTATCTTAAGAGCTACGAAACCACTTAAATTAACCAGAATTACCATAGTTCTTTTATTTTAAAAGCTACTGAAGCAAAAATAAAATGAGAATTTTTTCTATTATTTTTAAATTTCGTACAATAAGATTTACTATTTTGAACCACCATCAGCGTTATTAATTCTTAAGAGCACCATATTAGATGTTTTTACCGGAAGATGTCACTAACAAAACTGTATATTGAGTAACTTTGTATTGAAAAAATAATGAAAACAAGCCCAGAATTCATAACTAGCAACTTTTTCATGAATTCAGTGGAAACAAATGTACCCAACGTATAATCAATATTGTATATTGTTAAATTTGATGAAAATATAGAGTAGATAAAACGTCTGATATTAAGTTTAATTCGTTAAACGTGTAGCAAGTTGGTTTTAAAAATAAATTTTCTTTGATATGTAAATTGATTAGGTCAAGAGACACAAAAATACAATAATGCTTAATATTAGAACTAACTCTTAATTTGTACAGATATATTTTAATTTTCTGCTTTTGCTGAGTGCACCGCAATTGAGTACATAGTGTTAGTGTTAATAAATATGAGATATCACTATCCAAGTTTTCTCCCAGCGGTAGTTATCCGGTATATATATTTAGGGAGATAGTTTTGAAATTTACTTTATGGCCTCCAGTAACTGAGTTGGGAAGCAAAAAAGTTTATAAAAGTTTGACGTGAGGCTTGTTTTCTTAATAGCATTTGATGGCGGCAACTTAAAAGCTTTTAGGGTATCTCCTTTAAGTAAACCAGGTAAGTATTTAGGTGGTGCAGTTTCGTAATTAATTTCTCGATTTATTAAGTTATATTTAATAAATTTCTTCTGAAAATAATTTTATTCGCGTGTTAAAATGGAACCTAATAAACTGAAATGTGCAAAATACTTTTTTTCTACCAAATTAACGAATATTAAAATATTTAATTGTAATATAAGATCTATCTGTTTCAACGTGAAGAACATGGGGATCTCGGAAACCGGTAGAGGTAGGAGGATGATTAAATCAGCAAAGAAGTTCGTTTTTATATGCCTACTAAGAATTTTAAGAGAAAGTGTCCATACTGTGCTCAGTTCCTGAAATATCCGGAAAACCAAATTTTTTTAATAACTTTTTTATTATTAATATAAGAAATCTGAAATTTGGTAATCCAACGTTAGACATACTCCTTAATCACCTATCGTTATCAAAATTAACCCAGTTCGCTTAGTTCCAGAGATCTGATAGTCAATGTGTTATTTCGTATGGGCGTCATGTCAGATTTTTGTACTATTAGTTGGTGAATTTTGTGATGCATACAATGTTTATGAACTTTTAAAAATATTTACAAAATACGAGGTTTTTAATTTCAATCGCTTTATTGGGGGAAATATATCGGCTATTGAGAAAAAATTATTTCGAATTATATTGACTTAAATTTATAATAGATATGTAACAGTAAAACGAAAATGAAATAACTGAATTCATTCCGGAGATATAGCCCAAAGATAAAACCTAGATGTTGATAAACATGCTCTTTTAACTTCTGTCGTAATATGTATATTAGAACCATTTCCCTGGTTCTTACGAGTTTTTTGAATTAGAAAGAGATTTGTTGATCAACCATTTTTATAGAAACGTTAAGTTTCATTTAGTCACCCGATTAAAGTAATAAAAAGCCCTTCGTAACATTAATGGTGGAGGTGCGGTAGATCAGTATTATCAATTTTTAAATTTCTAGTGTTGAAAATAGGAAAGTTATAGTTAAAACCAGGGATGGGGAGTCGGCAAAAAAATAAAAGACTCTCAACTCTCGAGCCGGTATTTTTTAAAACCATTCCGACTCCGGACTCCTTTCATTAATGCACTGCACTGGAGAATATTGTTTTTGTTTCCATTCTTTAACAAAAAAACAAAATGTTGTTTCTTATTCTGCTCTTTAAGAAAATTAGGTTTATTATTTTGTTTTCGTTTTCATTTGTTGTCCTAAATAAAAACTAAATCAAAGAGTCGGGAGTAGATAGTTTTTCCGTCTCCCGACTCCTACAAAAAGCTTCGACTCATCGACACTCGACTCCGACTCCTCATCCCTGGTCAAAACTTAATTTTTTAAGGATAGTTTAAGAAAAAACACAATTGCTACATTTTCAATTAATATTCTTACTAGGTAGCAAAAAAACCCACTTCTTTACTTATCTGACCATCCATCTAGCCCTAACGATTTTCGAGATCCCCATGTTTTGCATGTTGAAAACAAACAACCTTTTATAAAATCATATTTTTCTATAAAACTCGGTGAACTACATAATTATGTTATTTCTACCAAAAAAGAATAACATCGTTCTTTGTATTTATAAAAATAAAGGAAATTTATTAATCATTTCTAACGTAGATGCGGTTATGTATCGTATGCAGATATGATATCATATAGTTGCAAATAATGTAGTAATAAAATATTAGTAAGCTGTTTTTGCAATAAATTTTAAACTTATAAAGCATGACTGTAAAAGTACTCTAGAGATAAATATTTTAAATTTATCCTCGTCTCAGTGGAGACAAAAATAATTTATTCGTAACTTTTAAATTATTTAGTCCGTGTTGGCGAAAAACCAATAATCGTTAAACATTTTTAAAAGTTATTTAGTAAGTTGTACATTTTTAAATATACTATTTGATTTGTCACGAAACTTTGGATGGTACGTGAAAAACAGAAAAAGGATTGCAGTCGTATATAAACTTCGTGAGGAATTGAGTTATAACATCAACCATTATGATAGTTTAAATCTAAAATAAGTTTTAGTGTCAGTTTTGGTTATGCTGTATGTCAGAGCGCTAAATCTTATCTAGTTTTTTTTGACGAATGTTAGTCATACAAACACACACACAAAAATTTGATAAATGTGACGTAACTGATTAGGTATGTTCGTGTGTATTATTTGTAATGTTTCACATTGTTGTTTATTTAAGCTCAATCTAACCTTGATCTGATAAAAAATTATGAGAGGTTTGAGAAGCTGTAAAGTTGTCTCAATACTCAACCTTAAAACAGGGCTTCCCAAACTTTTATGGGGCGCGACCCACTAAAAAAAACGATATATTTTCGCTACTCTCGCTTGTAATACATATTTGAAAAGAAAGGGGAAATTAAAAAATATCTCTTTCCTAAATTTAAGTTTTTTGTTAGATACGCTTTATGAAAATATAAATTTATTTATCATATACATGATGAGGTATGTTTTCTATTTTCGCTGATGATGGTCTTTGACGTTCACAATAATATGTTTTATTTTCAAACGCAAGGTATTTGATTATGATAGTTATTTTCGAATTATTTTTAATAAATAACGCTGAAAATCCAATTTCACACATGCACAAAGTAATAAAAGTAAGCAGCACTCTTAAAACTGCAGTAGAAAAAGTTGGATACATGTTTTAAACTGATGGCTAAAAGTGTTTAAATGTTTTACTATCAAAATTTATTTTTAGCGGAGTGTCTTGGAACAAATCAATTAGTTCTTCGTTTGTCTTCGTAGATGGACTAGTAGCCACGTCATAACTACATAATTTATTATCAATTCAGGTGTTTTTCTTACAATTTTTCATATCTTTACGGAAATAATATTCATAAAATCCTTGCAGCCATTGCAGAGATTAAGTCGTCAGCTGATGTCATTTCGTTTTTAATAATAGTAGTTTCTATATCTCGAAACAATCATATTTTCAGTGTTAAATTATTTCCATAAATAAAGTTTTTGGGAAAACCTAGAATTTTAATATCATGTACTGCAATAATTATACAGGGTGTGTAAAAATTGGCGAAAGCGCTACACGTGGCGATGTTCTTCGTAAAATTCTAAGTAGAAAATCTTGATACAAAAAACTTGTACCATGCTTCCTATGGCCTCAGGAACCATTTAAAGAAGAAAAAAAAAATTGGCAACATTGCATACATTGATTTGCGTTTGGGCATTTTTTTATCAGCAATTTTTACTTAGGTATTTACAATTTTTGTTCGAACTGAAAGCCTTCAGTTCGTAAACATAGCTGCAAACTTTTGGGTATCGTAAAACACAAACTAGAAATAATTACGAGAAAAACAGAGATGACAGCTAATGACAACGTTGCCATATGTATTATTTTCATTCAAATCAGTGATTTACATATTTTAAAAGGAAGAACACAATATCTAGGAAAAAATGCTATTCGAAATTTATTTTTATTCCAAATTGCAGCTTTTTCATTTGCAAGTATTAAATAATAACGCTTATTAAAGGACTAAATGTCAAAACTTTGAGGAGCTCTTGCAGACACAGCAAGCATGGTACAACATTTTCGTATTAAGATTTTCGACTTAGAATTTTACGAAGAACATCTCCATGTGTAGCGCTTCCGCCAATTTTTACACACCCTGTATACCTAAGCTCCGTACGTAAGTAAGCATACATTTAGTTCGTTTAATAGCGAAAATATTTTGCCAAATAAGTGAGATTAAGAAAAAAACTTCTCATCATGCAAAAACTTTGTCCATTCAAAAAATATTGCGACTTTGTCATGAAATTCACCAAGTCTTGTTAGCGTTTAGCCCCTCAACAGCCAAATCTTCAATACACTGCTAACTATAACAATAATGTTACGGTAATAAACATAAGCATGGATTTAATTTTAAAATAAGGCTTAAAGAAATTTAAATAATAAATACAGATGTGTATGTAAAAATTTGTTGTTTTTTTAAATAAAAGACTTCTTATTACTTTTTACAACTTTTTTTCCTTTCATATTTTTTTCATACGCCACTTTGGTTAATCCAATGTTTACTCTTCATAAAAAAGGTTTTCTCAACCGACAGTTGAATGATATACCACGTGATTAGGGTATTGCAAAAAGTTTCCAAATGATTAATCGAAAATATATGGTGCTTTGTGGAAACAGAACATTAATTGAAAATAATATTACAAAATCACTTACTTGTAACCGTATCAAATAAGGCCAAAATGCAAGGGTCAGAGTGACTCGATATATTGTTGGTTTAAGCGAGCTTTTGGGTATGTTTGCTATTAATTATGAACGTATTATTAAAACATAAGCTTAGAGAATGTACGTTGAATGAAGGCTGCCTGTGTATGACACATGCAACAAAGTAATGAACGTTGTGCATTACATAATTTCCACGAGAGATTACCATCATTCTTAATACGCGTAACTCACTTGTATTGTTGGAAAATATATCTGCTATCTTACTTCAAAAGTTCTTCAAAAGTTTGTAAAACAAAGAAACAACAAAACAATCGTACTGTGGTAATGAGATAAGCGAATGTAATTCAAACTACTTTTACTCTTTCAGACATCTCGTGTCATAATTACAAAGATGCTTTAATTCTAGGGTATATGAGTTGCACTACAAATGGATGTCCCGTTTCGATTTAAAACAAAGAGTTAATAAGTAATTAAATGCTAAAAAAAATATTAAAATGTGAATTTAAAGTTTTAAATACGTGAAAAACGACAACGTTGTTAGAGCACTCACAGTCACAGGGTCTCGAATATGTTGTCGCTAGAACCTGATCAAGGTTGTGTTAATTGCATCAAGAACATCAAAAATAAATGTATTGCAGAGTTATAAGTGCCATGTGACAGAGAAAAACTGAGTGTTGTAAAAATGTGATTATCAAAGTTTGCCATCATTTCGTAAACAAGTGATATTACCAATTAAATAACAAAACGTCATTTCTAAGTAAATTCTGCAGCAGCCGATCGTTTTTACCATTTATAATGTAAGCTCCTCATATATCAAGATTGTCAATGTTTAAATTTAGCCATGTTCACAATATCACAATAAACAGATATAAAATACAAAATAATACACGGATTTGCCAAAGGTTTAAAAATATAAGATTTTCGCTAGCTTTTATGGTAAGCGTTTAACATTCGAATTTGGTTCACCCTGATACACGAACTGGTTTATGTACGCTGATCGGATCCTACATACAAAAAGTATAGAATGGACAAGTCTTAAAGAAAATTGGAACACATCAACAAGAAGTTAACATCGTCAACTTACGCAAAACCGCTTATTTAGGAAAGCATCTGTTAAGCCGTGTGCATATTAGCAGAAACTTAAAATGTATAAACTTTAGAATTTAAGTATTTAGTTCTAAGATCTGATAAATAAATTAATGGTTGGTCTCTTATAGACCAGTTTTAATATTCAGAAGGCTACAAGCGTAGATAAAAAAAAAAGAATATAAACTACTAGAGAATATGTTAAAAGGCAAGGAAGAAAAAAATCTTGATAACGAAATATTAATAAAGGGACTAAAAAAAAAAATTCCACATTATTTCATAAAGTCCAAGACAGGAAAGCGTACACCGCATAACCGCCAACCTCAATTGAGAAGACACTTAGGAAGAAAAGGGACTAAAATCAGTTTTATAGTCTTTTATTTATGAAAACTATTGTGTAGAAGTTTTGAAAAGTTATCCGTAGTTCTTTTCTGTGCTTCTTAGTGGTTGATTTCTCAAGTCGATTGTAAATTTATAGCTGCTAGGCTAGACATTCATATTTTACATTTGACGAGCACGTCAAATACGTCTGCAGCCATGCTGCCAATTATTGGTAAAAGTGTAATATTTCTATGTTCAGGATTTTATATGATATAATGTTTTCACAGCATGTTCTTAACCAACGGTGAACAAAATAATTTAATAAAAACGAAAAATTATGTGCCTATTTATGTTAACAACTAAATGAAAGTGCTAAGAATAAAGCGCTTAGTATTTTTCGTGGAGTTATCGTATAAAAATCACGGAAATATTTGTGTGGGTTTACTATAATAACACATATATCTCCCTGTAATCGGCCAATTCATTTTTATCGGTTAGATCGGAAATCACCAGAATGGTGACCAATACATTAAGATTACGACGAAAACAAGAAAAATTCACACACGTGACGCGATTCGTAAACGACTGTTTAACCCACGCATGTTTTTTATGGGCTTGTCTTTTATAAGGCTGCGCGAAAACCGAGCACAGCCAAAAAAATGATGTAGTTTTAGTGACCTTTATGGCTTTACGTACAATATAGTAACAATTCACGATAAGGTACAAGGTTTTAAAGGTTATAACGTGATGTGAACAACGAATAATTTATACTCGGGCAGATTTACGCTAAAGGTGAGTTGGATTTGGATGAGTTGATATCGGAGCACGCGAAACTCGTACGTGATGAGAACGATTGTTAAAAATGTATGACTTCCAATTCGTGTCGGCTGTGATTGCAGTTTGTTGAAATCTGCTGACAAAAATGGATGTTCAACACGAGATTATATTTGTTAATCTTTTTTGCTATTGCAGATTACTTGTTACATTAATCATAGAATTGATTTTACCATAGTTGTATTTGTTATCAATAAATCTGCGCGTTATATGGCACAGTTTGTTTTAATTTAATTTTTTCATTTTAAATAACATATTTACATTACTAGCACAATTTTTAAATGACTGAATAAATAAAAAATGGTTGCAATTTATTCTCGAAATTTAAACACACTTATCATCTTTAGGACTTTGGAATATGACGTATGTAACTTGCAAAAACTTTAAAATTCTGGTGGAAGCCAATATTGAAGGTGGATTTTATCAAAGATCCAACGTTTACAACCTTAAAGGCCTCTACTCATTATCCAACTTTACGGGGCCGACCGTCGTGAACTCCGTGTCGGGTGTTGTCTACACACCTCCCGATCGGTCCAACCAACACAGCATAAACGTCATAACTTTTTTTATTATTCTGCCTCTGAAGCAATTTTGTGGATAACAAATTTATAAATAGCGTTAAATTTTCTTTAATAGTCCTTATCTAGAGGAATGTGGTGGGGCGGTTGGCTTCAGTCGGCTTGTTGGATGGTCTAGCCACCCGACCGTTCCAACTGTCGGGTTGGTCGGGTGAAACACTACACATTAAACAATTTATCGGAATGGTCGGCCGGTTGTCCCGACAAATTGGTAGGTGAGTAGAGGCCTTTAAACAGTTTAAATTAACACTTTTTTGCGTTTCAAATAAAGTATAATAACAATGAATGCTTTTTAAATTTCAAATCTTTTAACCTGAAACATGTTAAAAAGTTTGTCTTGATCAAAAATTACCAAAAGTATTTTTTATTGACACGAAAACTACAGGATTTAACTTTTTTTTGTTATACTGTTGCATCCTATGTTTACACACTTTTTAAAACAAGATTGTTGGTAGAGAATGTGAGAAGCAGCAAGAGATTGCAACAGTCAAAATATTTCGTATAGTTTTTTTTTTGTCGTGAAACACTATTCACGAAATGAAAGACGTATATAAAATTATATGCTTTAATTTTTTGAGTAATTTATTCATTATACTTAACAAGTTCAATTACAAATCAATCTTTATTCTTGTAGCAACGCCAGAGCAGTCTCAAGACTTGTATCTTAGTTAGCAATAATTTTATTTATTTATGCAGCTGTGACAGTACTTAACAATCCTTGGCAACGACATTTGTCTAAAACTGTATTGATTTACTTGAATTCATTTTTAGCATTGAAATAACGTTTTTCAATTTTTTTCCTAAAATATAGCCCTACTGTACAGGGTGGACAAATTTCGATGTTTTCATAGGGAATCTCGGTAACTATAAGAGGTATCAAAAAACGGACCGCGCATCCTCGATCTCTTTTTAAAAAAAAAAGTAATTGGTGAAAACTGAAATTTGTTATCGTCTTTTGTTTTCGAGTTATCGCCGATTTTTCGACTTTTCGTTTTATGACTGTATCTTGCTTGTTCATGAAAATAAACAAAAATAATTTTGACGTTTTACAGGCACTTTTTTGATGAATGCAGTAGCGTAGACAATTTTTCAAAAAAATATCCGAAATTCGAGTTGTGACATAAAGTTGTATTTTTTTAAATAGAACCCATAGTTGGCTATGACTTATTTAAATCTCTTATTTTTTTGTCATTCCAAATATATAAGGTTTGATGTATTTATTTTTAATAATACGCAAGTTACGGAGGTTTTTTAGTTTTTTTTTTAAACAAAATTATAGTAGGCTGTGAAAACAAAATCTCAATGTGTACGTTAATTTGTTTTAAAATTGCTTAGATTTTAAGGTAACTGACTAGCATCTCATATCAAAATAAATTGAAACTGTCTGAAGTATCCCACCACAAGGCAGTTTAGTATGGTAAAGTAAAAAATATTACCTTTGATGGAAGAACTAATACGCAAAGAAATTAATAATAAGTAAGTCTTCATAATATACGGTTCATCTCGCAATTTATTTTAATTAGTTAATCTACCAAAAATGTTATTGTTAACTTCACTTGTAAGCCTTAAGTTAACGCTGAAAAATGATGTGTTCCAAGTTAACACGGTTGACTGCAATATATTCTCGAGCTGTTGAAAGGACGATGTCCATTACCTTCTTAAAGCGTTTTTATCGATCTGACGAATTTCCTCTCGAGCAGTGTCATTTAGTTGTTCCAAAGTTTGAGATTAGTTGTATTCGTTCTTTCAATAAATTTTATTGAAAAAATCAGGTACGTAAGACTCCGGCATTGCCACGAACCTAGAACTAACACGTTCGATATAAGATGCTTTATTCTTACACCTTGTTTTTTTTATAACAAGTAGTCTTTATTTAATTCCATATAAAAATTGTTAATACTTTTCTTATTTGTGCCTTTATTTACGATTATTGTATACAGCGTCATTCAAAAAGTCTGCAACAAATAAAAACGTTTGTATTATCGATCTTTTAGAAAACGTTATTCTGGATAAAAGTTGGTGCAAAGCCTAAAACTAATTTTAAGATAAAAAAGTTTAACAAAAATTCGAATTACAATAAATTTATGTGATTTTAAAAATATAGTCACAAAAAAGTTAAAAAAAAGCTGTTTAGAATATAAAGATATGGACTTATCTAACATTTGATATTAATTTTTCCAATTTTTATAGCTATTTCAACATACAAAAAGTCTGCAACAAATGAAAAGTGTTTTATTATCAATGTCTGAAAACATTTTATACGTAATAAAAGTGGTGCATGGTTAAAAAATAATTTCAAGGTAAAAAAAAATCCGTACAAAGTCGAACCACACTTTTTCGTGATTAGAAATATTCACAAGCCTTAAAGTAAAGTAATTTTAAGAGTTAAAAAAAAGGTGATGGGAAAACGATATTTTATAGTTTGTTTTATTTTTAAATTCTTAACAGCCTTTTCCTACGATTTTTTTAATAAATTCCAAAATTTGGACAATTTGCTGATATAAATATTTCTAAAATCGCCAAAATCTAGTGTCATATGAATTTTTATTACTTTTTTTTAAATCATAAAATTTGTTTTAGATCACGCACAAACTTTTATTAAAAATAAAATTTTCGGGGAAATCGATAATAAAAAACTTTTCCATTTGTTGCAGACTTTTTAAATGACGCTGTATATAAAAAAATGTAAGGTCCTAATTTTCTGTAACATATTTCACCTATTTAAAAAATGTTCATTTACAGTTGTACACAATAATGTATTTCTTACAATATTGGAATATCATTTTCCAATAATACGATAATAAAAACTTTTAAATTTTTCAATTAACTAGAATCTAGTATATTGCAGTTATAATTTTTAAAAAATTAACTTCTACAAAACGTTAAAAAAAACTGGAAAACTTTTTTATTGGCTTTACTTTTAACGCTTTTCCATTGTTTTTTTTTTGGTTTTGTTTCAGAAATGTCAATAACATATAAAATGCTTTTTGTATGTCAATTTTAAAAATCCTAATACACAAAAATACTCAAATAAATTGAATCAATAACCGCGATTTTTATAAATATCTGACGATTATTATAGTAGGCTGTCTCGATTTTCGATAGTGCTTTTTTTAAAGTTTTCCCGTCTCTTGCTATTAATGCTAGTTCGTCGGCATATGCCACTATTTGTGCTGATTTTTCAATAATTGTCCCTTTTATTCCACATTTTCTGATTATGCCTTCTAGCGCTATGTTAAATATTGTAGCTGATAGCCCATCGCCTTGTTTGACCCCTTTGTTAAATTCAAATTCTTTGGAGATTCCTTCGTGTGATAGTATTGCTGCTCTTGATCCCTCCATAGTCATTTTTATTAATCTCACTAGCTTGTTTGGGATTCTTATTTCTTCTGCATCTGTGTATATTACGTTTCGCTTTAGGCTATCAAAAGCTAGTTTGAAGTCAATAAAAACTATTTGTATTTCTATATTGTTCTCGTAGCATTTTTCTATAATCTGGTTTAGCGTAAATATTGCATCAACGGTGGATCTTCCTTGTCTAAAGCCATGTTGGTATTCGCCTATTCCTGTATTTGTGTATTCTTTTATTCTTTCTAGTATTATTAGTGTAAGTATTTTATAGGCTGTGTTTAGTAGCGATATTCCTCTGTAGTTTTCACAGTTCTTTGGGTCACCTTTCTTGTATATTGGGACGATTATTCCACTTTTCCAGTCGTTAGGCATTCTCTCCTGTTTCCATATCTGTGCTATTAGTCTGTATATTCTTTGCTTTAGTTCTTCTCCCCCATACTTTATTAATTCTGCGCTTATATCGTCCGGTCCTGCGGCTTTTTTATTTTTCATCTTGTATATCTTTTTATAGCACTCTTCTTGGGTGGGTGTCATCTGGTCTCCGTCTTCATTATTGATTTCTTCGCTGCTTATATTTTCTATGTCTTCGTGTTCGCTATTCAGTAACTTCTTAAAATGCTCTTCCCATTTTTCGTTATCTATATTCACGGTCGCTCTTTTCCTGTTTTGTTTTCTAACTTGCCTGTATAGCTTTGCGTTGTGTTGATTATCATTCTCTATTTCATCCATTACTTTATCGATCCATAATGTCTTTTTCCGTTTCATTAGCTTTGTACTTTCTTTCCTGCTTTGCTTGTATTTTTCATAGTCTTCTGCTGCTCCCGTATTTAACCATTTCATCCTGTTATTCCTCTTTGCTTTTAATATTGTTTCACATTCACTGTCAAACCATTTGTGTTTTTGGTTAGTTTGTTCTCTGCCTAGTGTATTTTCTGCTGTGCTAGTTATACTATTTTTTATATTTCTCCATTCTTCTTCAATATTTTCTTCCTCTTGGTTTTTTGCTAGTTGTTGTTTCATGTCATTTTCATATATTCTTTGGTTTCTTTCTGTCTTTATGTTTTCTACGTTCCATTTTCTTCTCATTAGCTGTTTTCCCATTTTACAGATTACTTTTAGCTTTACCTCTGCTATTACTAAATGATGGTCAGTATCAACATTAGCCCCTCTGTAAGATCTTACATCTTGTATCATTTTTTCCCTTCTTTTGCTGATTAGTATATGGTCGATTTGGTTTCCTGTTGTTCGTCCTGGTATTATCCAAGTTTCCTTATGCTCCCTTTTATGTTTTAACTTTGTGCTTGCTATATACATGTTCATTTCTGTCGCTAAGTTACACACTCTCTCTCCATTATCATTGTTTATGTCATGTATTGTCTCTTTCCCTGCTATATTGTGTAGTCGTCGTTCCTTACCAATTTTAGCGTTTAGATCTCCAATCACTATGAGTGTTTCGTGTTTTGTTGAGTTATCACATGTTTTTTCTAGATCTTCATAAAAATCGTCTTTTTCTTCTTCGCTTGCGTCTTCTGTTGGTGCGTATACATTTACTATTTTAATGTCTGCGATGTCATTTTTCACTATCAAGTATGATATTCTTCCGTTTATTCTTTTGAACTCTTTAATTTTTTTCTTAAATTCTTTATTAATCATGAACCCAGTTCTATTTTTGCCCTGTTTTGTCTCCCCTCCGAAGTATAGTGTGTAGTTCTCCTTCTCTACTCTCCCTTCCCCCTTCCATCTAATTTCTTGTAGTGCTAAAATTCCGATTTTATATTCCATCATTTGGTGTGCTATCTCCTCCATTCTCCAGCATTGTCCGCACGTTCCATGTGCCAATTCTTGTTTTGTGTCTTTTTCTATTTTTTTTAACCCTTTTTCTTTTCATTTTAATTTTAGGTTCGTATATTATTGTTTTGCTATTTTTGTTTTTATGTGTTGTTTCCATACTCATTTCCTTGTTCTTTGCCTGGTCTTTTCCTACACATCCATTTCTTGCTATTTCGGTTAGTTTTTTGATGTTTTTAGTCGTTCTCTATCCTTGTTCCATCTCCATTCCTGTCCCTCGATTATAACCTTACTGAATCCTATTTGTGCAGTTTTCCCTTTTTGTCTTTCTGCATGTGCTCTTGCTCGTATCTGCTTTTGCATGTATCTTTCTGCTTTAGTTAGATCATGGTTAATGAAAATACATTCGTCTTTCAATTTATTAAGTTTTTGTTTGTTTTGCATGATCCTATTCTTGTCTTGCATATTGTCTAGTTCTATCAGACAAATGTTCGGTCCCAATTTATGTGCTTCCTTAATTTGCACTTTAATTTCTAGGTATTTTTCTATAGCTTTGTTTAGTGTTTCTGCTAGGGTGTTTTCTTCCGTATGGTCCATTTGTATCCCTGTTATTACTACATTCTTCCCTCTTTTTTGTTTTCTGACGATAGGAGGTTCTTTATATCAATTTTGATTTTGGATTCTTAGTAGGCACCAAAATGCTCAACTTTTCTCATATTTCACCGACTTTGTATATCGTGTAACAACCGAGATTTTCGTACTCTTTATCTTTATTTTAGAGACCCTTGAAGGGTGATATAACGTATATATTTATTCACAATCAATTATTTAATTTAAAGAAAAAATCATATAGGTTATTAAAAAATTATATATTACAGTATTATTTGGTTTGTTACGCTTCAAAAACAAAATAAAACAGATAATAATTTATCGTTTATAATATCTTTTCATTTTTTGGGGTCACTTCGTTTTGTTTTAGAGGTCACTCTGCATTTATACATGGTTGTATTTTAGTCAATATACTAACCGTAATTGCTTAACAAATTACATTAAAACAGCAATTATAAACAACTGTTGCTCTTAGTATTTTAACTCTTTAATATGAAGCAACAACTGCTGAGACCAGTTTTGTTTTACAAATATTTTCGCTTTCAATAAAATAAAAACAGTTGGAGTCGAGTTAGATTCGCACTAACGCCTTTTTAAAATGCTAAAAGACCCTTTTAAATGATTCAGAAACATTTACTGATGTCGCAAAGTGATCTTGTGTAGGTTGTCGAACCAATATGTATATACGAAGATACAAAGAGACAGGTTTTTTGTAAGCAAAAGCTTTAAATTGGTACAAATGTATCTCAGCAAAGACTGTAAGTTTTAAGCGCTCAAAAAAATTCTTGTTATATTAAAGACACTGAAAAGCTTCGACATAAATTTGTACTCCATACATTTTTAATTGATATGATGTCAATAGACTGGAGCTTTAAACTATCAAGCCATTTGAAGGAATCGGTTATCGACTTATTAGATGTAAATCAGCCAAAAGATAGCAGGACTATTTTGTAGTTTATGAATTATTTGTGCTTGTTTCCGATTAAATGAAATATAATTTAAAAAACGAACTAACCTTCAGTTAATTTAAAAGTACCTACTAGTTTTTATCTCAAAACTTTTTAAACGGAATTTTTAATGTTAAACATATTTTATTTAAAGAAATAAAAAATGAAATGAGTACATCTAATTATTAATTGTTTTATATTAATGAAATCGCTTTCTATTGAAGGATCATATTTATAATACACCTCAGGCTGTAACAATTAACTGGCGCGTGTGTAAACCGGATGTAACAAGGGATAATCAATCATGGTACCTATTGAAGCTAAAGGTTACATCAAATTGAGTAAGTCGTGATCAATCAGTTATACCTAACTAACCTAACTCACTCACTATTAGGTTTTTTTTTTTTTTAATTTTCACGGTATTTAAAAGCAGAGCTTTAAGGCGAGCCTCCTACTTATTTACATAGTGATCCAAGACAAAACTAAATTTTTAAACTTTGCTTGTAACTTTATTATTTGTAACCCAATTTTTGTGATTTTAGGCATCAATTGAAATATATTAATATTCCACTATTATAATTAAAGGTAATATTAATATCTGTAAGGCCAAACCTGTCATTTTCAAAACAAAACAAAAAATGCCATAAAGGACCGGTTGTGTTTTTCGTAATTGTGCATTTAAATTAAGGTTTTATAATCTTTTTAAATTTTGGTGTCGGCCAATTATCCTATTGAATTACACTCGTGCTTTTTATTCCATCCGAATAATATATCATTTTACGATTCAATTTTGATTAAAATTTAGCAGTTTGATCCAACAAACTGACATTAGGAAAATCGCAAGATTTCAGTATGACAGTTTCTCACCAAATTGCTAGGTAAAAAAATGTAAATGGAATGTAAATTTAAATTATGTAAATTTATCCGTCGATTAAACAGCTTTTGTGTGATTTGTGACTGACCGTACATCGGCCACACTGTTGGGGAAGAGTACTTTGTTGCTTTTATATTTATTATTTTTAATTATGGCTCGTGATCATCCTTATCCGACACTTAAAAGTTGTTTTGCGTAGTACACAAGTCTAGAGCATTTATTACACAGTAAAAAACAAATAAAACACAATTAAAACAGGAGTTTGGTTCGTAACTTATTACAGTAAAGTCTGATTAGCCCATGTTACAGCGGAAGGTCATTCATTTAAAATCATAAGAAAATCCGAGCGTTTTCGCTATTAGGTACATTCGTCATTGTTGTCGTTATAACATAATAACTACTTGAACTTTCGATGTTATAACACATTAATATTTCTTGTTAGTATTAGATATTAATAACATATTGTAGTACTTCAAAAATTTGCTTTATTAACTTTGAAACCTTTTTCTCCCAAATCGTAAAATCGTAATACTATATCAGTTTTCCTCTAGTGTGTCCAAGTATTTGCACAAATTGGACGAATATAAAACGTTTCTACTTGCTATTTGTGATTTTGATTTCGAAAAATGTGAACTAATTTTAATGAATTTGCCTGATATACTGGAGATAATAGGACATGTATATTTTTTCTAATGTTAAAAACAGTTGTAATTTTATGTTTTTTGTGTTTTTATTGTAATTTAATCTAAAGTATAAAAAATGCGCTGAATTGTTCTACTTTTTTGCTAATCGCAATTTTTTCTTTAGTATGCATGAAAAAATGAAATACTTATTTAAGCGACAGTTCTAGACAAGTAATTGCTAAACTTTAAAATGTGATTACATTTTTTTTTTCATGA
Organism: Elmis aenea; assembly: GCA_947652605.1. Taxonomy (NCBI): domain Eukaryota; kingdom Metazoa; phylum Arthropoda; class Insecta; order Coleoptera; family Elmidae; genus Elmis; species Elmis aenea. Next base: position 30,691,238 of record OX393579.1, on the reverse strand, counting down.
AACACCCTGAGTTATCGTATTAAAATAATAAAATCCCTCTTTAAAAACATTAGAGAAACAGTGCTGCAACTAATGGAAATCATAAAAGAGCAATTCTTTATTGTATTTTATAGGAAGTGCTTTAGAAAAGCGTGCCTTGTAAATATTAATTGCATACTTTAGTTAACAGTTGTTTTCCCAAAGCCAGCCACCTTGTGTCTCTTACTATTTTAAGAGTGTAAAAGATAAGACATGGTGTAATTGTAGACGTAAAATCAAGAGTCTAATACGTTAAAGAACATTAACGATGAGAATTAACCCTCAGAGAAATAACATTTTAGATTATAAGTGGCATATTATGTTTGGCGAATTAAAAGCTTAGCTAGAGGCTTTTAAATTAAGCCTGGCAGTTTAACTTATCAGTAAAGTCCTTTAACAATGGTAATCCTACTCTCCTCAAAGGCGTTCAAAATTTCGCTCCTATTTATACCGCTAATAATTGTATTCAAGAGCATTGTTTTGTATTTCAAGTGTAACGCAAATGTAATGATTATTATTTTAATCAAGTACTCACAGCGATCGGGGGGCACTATAGTCTGAACAAACGCGTCCTGGTTCCTTGAAGGACCAAGCAAGAACCACGAAAGCTATTCATAAACCCCCAAAGACCTATTGTGTGCAGTAACTTCTCAACTTTATGATTTTAATCGTAGGATCTAGAACGGCGTCGGTGACGCATCAACGGTTTCCGGTGCGGCCAACAAAAAGACTCTCGATATACTTGCATACGATAAAAATTTACACTGATTCCGGTGTTTTGATAACGATCGTTATATACTTACAAATAGAAACTTATCTTCTAGCGTGTAGAAATTGCAAACAGGTTCTATTTTTAGATAATGGTTTGTTCATTGTCAATCATTGCATCGCTTGTACGAGACAGAACCAATCGACTTGTCTTGTCAGTTTGATATCTTCTAACTACTCTTAAATTAACGTGTTCGTTTATATTACGTGTGCATTTAAGTTTCAAACTAGCTCTGAGTTTATCGGTATAAACATAAGCTTTAGTTGTAATATTGTTGTGTTTAGAAGGTTATCATACCATCGAATACAATATGGTACATTAAAATAATTTCGTATTTATAAGCAGGGGTTTGGAGCAGTCCAATTTTTTAGTTGCTTCGCTCCAGCTCCGCTCCGGCATCAAGATGCCTGCTCCAGCTCCGCTCCCGCTCCGCTCCGCGCTCCAAATATTAATAAAATAATTTTTTTACATAAAAATTTGATTTTAAAAACAAAGCTAAAATTTTATGAGATATGTGGAAATGGACCAAAAATTACAATATTTGACCTTAAGAAACAAGTGAAGTTAAATAAATGAACAAATTATTGATCTTCAGTTAAAAAAGTTCAAAAAAGAAAAAAAAGTTCTTTAAAATTTTTTAAAATTCAAATACAAAATAATGAAAATTAATATTCAGAAAAGTTACATTATAATAATTTTACTTCAAAAAAATCAAATTTAGTTTATTTATAATTTTATTAAATAGGTACTATACCCATGAGAATAATTCATTAAAAAAAAAAATGTAGTTTATAATAGTAAACTGGAGCAGTGGAGCAATCAAAATTCTTTGCTCCGGGCTCCGCTCCCGCTCTGGGCAAAAACCCATTGCTCCACTGCTCCGCGCTCCAGCTCCGCGCTCCGCTCCAAACCCCTGTTTATAAGTATTATAACCTTTATAGGGTGTAAAATATGTATCTAATTTCCAGAGGTGTATTGTTAAAACAATAGTACCGAAACGTCCGTCGATCAGCGACGTATCCTGCTTTTCGAGGGGGGATGCGTACTACTTATAGTTACAATAAGTGAAAACAACAAAAAAAAGCAATTTTTTTTATTTGTCAACGTTATATCAAATAATAAATATAATTTTGTTTGTTTAATTAGGTGAGGTCTTTAATTTTTATTAGGCACCATAAATTTCAAATAATTAGTTCCATGGGAGTTTTTTTTTAGTTTGGAAAATGAGCCATGATCTTATTATGTATTTACATTATGTACCCTTAAATAAAAACTGTTTTGTTACAGTAAAGATTTATTTAAAAAAACAAGCTGCCGTTAGCAATTATTTATTTTATTAAAAATGTATTTAAACTATTGTTCGTACGTTGTGTCAACGTATTTTTAACGTAGTATTCAAAATATTTTAGAGTTAGCAATAAGAAAAGCAAAATTACCAATTGGATTAGAACGAGAATATCTAAATAGGAGCTTTTTTGTTACAAACAAACGTAATAAAATATCAATCGTTTACGATACATTTTATATTCGTAGGAAACGCCAGGCTATTCTGTTGAGTTTTCGTTTATTAAATTAAATTTCAAGAACCACACTGTACACATACGCAAGAATCAGTAGATAAGTTACAAAAAAGAGATATGAAAAGTGAAACAATTGAGAAACGAACATGAAAGAACTTTTATTTCCCAACATTATCATTCCTTAGAATATCAATATACTTGTCCCATTTCTTTATTACTCCTTAGAAACCAGCAGCATAAAATTAATTCATTTGTTTTGTTAAATGTTTTTTCATTGTTCTTTGGCACTTGTTTAATTTTTTTACAACTATGTATATCTGACGCACTTACTAACTTGGCATCGTACATACTTTAATACATTGTTAACCTTATAACAATGACACTTGCTCTTTGCTTCCTGAAAGATGATAAATTATCCTTAACGGGTAATTACCTCGTGGTTAAAAATTGTTGCGCTGATGTGGTTTTCCTACATGTTACTTCTTGTTTTAAATTTGCCATACTAATGTGTAAAGTAATTATGGGTGTATACAGGCCTTATGAGAGGGGGAGGGGGTAAGAGGGGCAGATGCCCCGGACCTCACAGTTTTAGGGGCCTCAGTTTTTTACTTGATCTATTAGAAAAAATACATAATATTTATGTAGTTGAAAAAACAGTTTTATAACATATATCATCGAACGACCATTAACATTTTATATTTTTTGCTCAGTTTTTAATTTGAAGGGCCTCAAAAACATTGTATGTTCCGGGCCTCGCATTTACTCTGAAAGGCCCTGGGAGTATGTATAGCGGGTGACTTGGTTGACTGTCGCACCCCTATAACTTGTTGATAAAGGTAAATCCCCTATAAACTTTATATTTTGGTATATCGCAGGTTTTTTTTTTACAAAATAACATTGAAATAAATTTTTTACGATGACCTGTATGTTAGACCGATGATATTTAACTTTTTTGCCTAAGTTATACAGTATACTTTTTCACAATTTTTGTAGAGAATTTAATTTTAAAAACAGGCAATTAAAAAAAATAAACATGTGAAAGTTGATGAGAAAAATAAATTTTAACATTATTTATTATTTTACACAAAATCTAGTAATATTTGAATTTGACAAGACAAAACACGATCGCTGTAGTGATAGTGATTAAGAGTTTATAACCATGTAATTGCTTTTTATTATTTGCGACGAAAAAGCGGTAATTTGGGAGCATTAAATTGTAAATGTTTTTTTTTTGTCGAATTGCTTCTACGAGTGTGTTTATAAGGCGTTTCATACAGAGGACAACTGTGTTTGGCGACAGATGGTTGACTCTGAACAAGCTGTTTAAGACTAACATTTTGTTATTAAGATATCACAGTCTATTATTTTGTTCTGATTTTTACTAAAATTTTGTTTTAGCACTATTAGTTACTAGGTACATTGCAACTGTTAAGGATTGATCGTGTTTTGTCTTGTCGAATATTAATATTGCTAAGATTTTGTAAAAAATAAATTAGGCCATTAATTATGAAATGTCCGATTTTCTCAGGAAAAAAGTTGACATCACTTTGATTGACACTTGTTAATTATTTTTTTATTGAAAAGGTGCATCCTCATTCTTTTAGTTGCACTTTTTGGCTTGTGATACAGTTTCTATTTTTTTTAGGACAAATTTTGCACTACAGCTTTCAGCTCATCATTATCCTCCATGGTTTCAGGGCGCCCACGTGGGGGGTGAAGATTATAATAAATATAAATATAAATAAAACGAAACTTACCAAACCATCAACGTACTGTGCGTTTATTAGCCACATTCTACCCAAACGCTTTGTTTATATTTCTAGATGCCTGCGCTGCATTCGTTCCACGACAAAATTTATGACTTTTCCATTGTTTCACAAAAATTGATTTAAAAAAACAGGAAATTTGTCACAAGCCAAAAAGCGCAATTAACAGAATGATGAGTATTTTTCAATTTAAAAAAAGTGTCAATCAAAGTGAAATGTCAGAGATGCCAACTGTCAAACTTTGTACCTCCCTGACATTTTGGACATTTCATACTTAATAGCCTAATAAATAGTTCTCAGGTCATTTTTCTTAAATTTTTTCCCATATATGTTTATTTTTGTATTGCATGATCGGAGTTAAAATTAAACTTTTTATCAGAATAAATAAATAAAAGTAGGTACACTCTTTCATTTAGAAAACAAAAACTTGACGATGTCCGGTCTGTTGTATTTCATCGTAAAAAAAAACATTTTAACGTCACTTTATAGATAATTTTCTGCGCTTTATAAAAATATTAGTTTGTAGGGGATTCCGTTTAAAATAAGAAAAATATAGGGGCGCGACGGTTAAACTGGATCACCCGGTATAAGGGTATATAATGTGTATTTAAAGCAGCTGATAATTTGTTACGCACGGGTTCTTGATAAAAATAAACAAAGAAAATCAAAAAATTAAAGTAAGTAATACCGTTGAGAAATTTAAAACAAAACCAACTGATTTATTTGTAGATAAGGTACAAAGTTGCAGCGCTATATACATTGCATTTACAGCGCTTTATTTGAAGGCATACTTTCCCAGTTATTGCAATATTCATAAAATGGTATGTAATTCCGTATGTTACAACTTTATATAGTACAAGCTTTTTCATTTGAATTAGTGTAATCGTGTTATCTCGGTAACTGATCCGTAGTATGCGTTTAATGAACCAGCCCACACTACTTTTTTCTGCCGTCGTATGAATTTGTGTGAAGGTATAAAACATTAACACGCATCAGATGAGGGTGTTCTTTGCAATTTCCGTAATATTGTAAAACTGATATTCAAATTTGGGGCACGCACGCCCGACCCACGCCATACGGGATCGCGCAGTCATTATTATAGCCCCGTATAAAAATTCCATGATGTTCGTCATAACAAATTTTAATGGCGGGATCAGTTCTCTTGATTCCACGTTCTAAAAGTAAAGTAATTTGGGGAATTAAATGAACCTGATTGTTGAAATGAATTTAAAAGAGGGTTCCTCTCAAAATAATTAAGCTAATGTAATTCTTTTTGAATTCGCTGATATCGCTTCTTTTATATACAGAACACGAATTTTTATTAGTTTACTTTGATGTTGTCTACTGAAAGCTTTTTTGAGTACTCCGAGAACTTCGTGTTTGGAAAGAATTGCAGATTTGTATTAACATTAAAAATTTATTTCTTAGCTAAATTTGCTTTGTGCCAGATATTATGTAATTGAAATTTAAATGCAAGACACACTTAATTATACTTTCAATTAAAGAATGAATAAGAAAAGTAATCATGGAAAGAGAATTTGTGGTTACAAGGGGCGAATAACTTTTTGCTTTTTACATGTATTACTTACTTAAGATTTTCTAATTATAGCAAAGCTGTACAAGAATTAATTACCGTTATAATAACAAAGATCCACTAACTTAAAAAACAATTTACAGAAACTCAAAAATCTTTGATCAATATCTTTGTGTATAAACATTTCGTGATAAAGATTTTGATGCAGAAAATAACTGTTTTGCTTAAATAATTTTATAACTGTGTTTGCTCTGGAAATTCTTATACAGGGTGTCCCAGCCAAGACCAATTATTCTATAGCTGTTATTAGTAAAAGTTTAAAAAAAGTTCCGTATAAAAGTTGTTTGTCGTTATTTACTTCACAACCGTAAATTATTTTCAACTCTGCGGAGTGTTTTGTTTTCATGTACCGATACGTAACTTTCTTCCGTTATGCCCTATGTTTTTTACAGTTTTTTAATTTCAAATTAAATTTTTTTTTTAAATGTAAAAAGTTTTTTGTGTCTAAAATTAATCGTTTTTGAGTTATTTACGTTTTTTTTTTGGTTAAAAATGGCGATGGGATATTCGGATATTTAACAATAGCATGCACGAACGAATTTCTTTGGAACTTTATTTGATAATAGAGTCATAGTGGTTGCTGCCTAGTTATAGTTTTAAAATATAACAGGGTGTTTTTCATGCCCGGTGCATTTGGTTAAACTTCAAACACGCATAGACCAATTTTTTTTATTGGTACATCCTATATATTTTTCATTAACTACCGATAATTTAATCATCTTTAAGAACTATAGGGAATCATTTACGTCTAAAATTAATATTTATCGAGTAATTGTGGTTTTTATAACAATTTACGAGCACAAACACAATATTTAATGAAATAGAATTAATCTAATTGGCTCGGGGAGATCACTTATTACTCCTATGTTTACTATCTTCAAATATTGCTTGTGATCGTTTTTATATGGTGGTGGTCCCTCAAATGTTCATTTAAGTTTAAAGTAATTATTACACAGTAAGAAACCAATAAAACACATCGACTAAAACGAATTGCTTAATATTTCAACTGGTTGTACAGTTCTCGGTGGTTGGTTCGTAATTACCTAAGCTCGACTGTCCATATGCCCCTCTTAAGTAATTGTACGTGCATTCTCGTCGTTTTACGAGTAGTCTGCCCTAGTCATAATGTACAAATCGATCAATAAATCGTTTGTTGATAACCAAAACCCAAACACTCTGACGTACACTCCAAATGATGACAATGTTACTTTAACGTTAGTTTGTTTAATTAAAGTTTAAACCCTTATAAATTGATCCTTCTAAAGTGTTACAAGTCAATTGATGCGTCAGTGTTTGTTCCATGTTATTTATTTAAAAAGTAAATAAAATAAAGTAAATTTAAGTAAAATAAAAATAATTGATGACAGGCCACGTCACAATAACTACAAAATTTCATTTATATGCATATAGAAGACTAAAAAATTGTTATCAAAGTTGGTAACAACATCTAAAAGTACAAAAACTTCCAAAAATAAACAATAAAGATGAAACACCCCCTTACAGTTTTATTTATGTATATGTATTGATTTCAACCACTCTGCTATCGTCAGTGGTTTCGGCAAAGATGCGATGCTTGAAGAAACACATAATGATTACATATTTTGTATTCTTTTAGGGTTACATTGAATTTCAATAAATATCGAAATAACTGTATTTATTCGTAAATCACGCTTAGAAGGACACGTTATATAGATATTATTATATTTTATCGACATTTCCGGCTTAAACTCAACCGACATAACATTTTGTTTCTGAATAGTTATTTTATTTTAATTTTGAACTATTGGTTTACAAATTAAATGTAAGTTTGTAAATGAAGTTGTGGTTATTTGTTTATTTTAATTAGATGGACCAAATCTGTTTTATTTTCCATAAGTGTCTAACATTTAATTATTTAGAAGTTTTATTTATTAATAATATAATTTATAATTGATGATACTATTAATAAAAATTTTAACAGCTATCTAAAAGTGCGTAAATTTGGCAAAAACACAAACAATTTTCACGACTTGTTTTATCATTAGATATTTATATGTTTTTAAACTGATTTATATGCCGAATTAAAATTTGGCAGTTGATTTTATAATATGTCAAGAAAATATGGTTGTTCATGGTTTACTTTGCTAGAAGGTTAAATTTCTTATTATTCCATGAATGCTAATAAGATCAATTAAAATGCGCACAGTAATGCAGCTTTTTCGGGATAAAGTGAATGTTGGGAAATTTCTGTTTACTTCTCATACTTTTAAAGACATTAAAAAATGTTTAAAAATAAACAGACAATGTACTTTTTAACTTATTTAAGCATTCGCTTGATACAAACAAACACTTTTAAACTATCAGCGTATGAATATTATTATATTAAGCATTCTGCATCAATTTTATTCTTGAGGCTTTCGCGGCCGTCATCCATAATACAATCTTGGTTTCCGGGTTTGGAACCGCGTCTTCTATATTTAGAAGAAGTTGACGTTTCGACCATTGTGTCTTGGACTTTTTCAAAACGACTTTTTGAAAAAGACCAAGACACAATGGTCGAAACGTCAACTTCTTCTAAATATAGAAGACGCGGTTCCAAACCCGGAAACCAAGATTGTATTATTCTGCATCAAGTTTGGAGTTGATGTAGTTGCACACTTTACGTAAATATTTGCTTTAAAGTTATGTAGAAGGTACACATACGTGTATAATATATCAGAACATAGCGTATTGATTTGAACGCTTCGAAGCAGCAGAATAATTTTGTTAAGATCAGATTTAAATCAGATCTCCTGTTTGCACATGCATGCACTTGCACATAAAACTATTTATTTCTTCAACACTGCAATCTAAAATGACTTCCTGCCTCTACGTGCTGTACAAAATATACAGGTATTACATTTTGTAGCTTCGGTTCCAAGTATGTAAAGATGTGCCGTTTATTTATTTATATTTGAGAATTTTACATATTGAAAAGCAAAATGTACGGGAACATTAAGGCAATCACAATTTACACACATTTTAAGATGAATGTTTAAATTATGTAAATGGTTCATTTTAAATATAAGTAGTTATGTTTAATTCAATTAAAAAATTACTTTGTTTCTCTTGCTGAAGAAAATCTGTGCTAGTTATGTCAGCGGATTATTATTTTAATAATTTACTCTACAAGAGACGAGAGTCTCGAAATTAGAACAGGTTTTATTTAAGAAGAAATTTAAAAAAGTGTATGCAAGTAACTTTTTAATGAATAATTAATCAGATATGCTGATAATTGTCAAAGTGTGGTGTTTATTGCAAGACGTGGAATACCATATTCAATATGTATTAATTCTTACATTGCTAATACTTAGGCCTACCATATTATTTTGAAGTTAGGACACAGTCGCGCATCCAGGATTATGACATAGGCAGCATCCAAAACATAGATGCGCCACTGGAGTCAGTGCTAAATTAGGAAAATTGTTTGAGATTTGTAATAAATCTGTAACTATGGGGCTTATAACGACAAACTGGCACAAATTTGTAAACCACCAGACTAGGACGTGTGGTAGGCTTACGTAATATTTTCAGTTTCGTGTAGCATACATAACGGTACAGATATAGGTATACCCTCTCTTTTTAAAGCGCTGATTGGAACATACAGGGTGTCCCAGCCAAGACGAATTATTCGATAGCTCTGTTATTAGTCATAATATTTAAAAAATTTCAATATAAAAGTTGTTTGTAATCATTTACTACATAACCTAAAATTATTATCAACTATACATAGTGTTTTGTTTTTGCGCTCTGATACCAAACATAGATTTTTTTATACGGAACACCTTGTATATTTTGTAATTTTTGGATGTAAAATTAAATTCTCTTTCAAAAATATTCTAGGTTATTTATGTCTAAAATGAACCGTTTTTGAGTTATTGACGTTTTTTTGAAAATTTTGACAGATGCTTTATAAAAATATTTATATTTATTAACATAACAACACCAGAGCAACTTACTCTGGTAATTTATTAGACAATAGTGTCATAGTGATTGTGTGAACAATTAATCGGCACAATTTAAACTATTATGCCACTAAAAATCCATATTTTTTAAGAACTGTAGATACACAGCATTCTGGTGTTATTTGATGCCATTTATGCTGTGTATCTACAACTTTTAAAACAATATGGATTTTTAGTGGCATAATAGTTTAAATTGTGCCGATTAATTGTTCTGGTTGACAGTTCATACAAATTGTTTCGAATTTTCAAAGGCTACTACCGATATTTTAGGTAAAATACTCGCAAATAATCATAAGAAACGATATAACTCCAAAAATATTATATTTAGACATAAAACATGCTTAATAACTTTGAAAGATAATTAAATTTTCTACAAGAAAATGTAAAAATATATAGGGTGTTCCATTTAAAAAAAATTACTTACATGCGTTTAAAGTTTAACGAAATGGACGGAGTAAAACGAACACCCTGTATATTATTTTAAAAGTTTAACCAATCAACAATCACTATGACACTATTGTCTAATAAATTACCAGAGTAAATTGCTCTGGTGTTGTTATGTTAATAAATATAAATATTTTTATAAAGGTCTGCATCTGTCAAAATTTTCAAAAAAACGTCAATAACTCAAAAACGGTTCATTTTAGACATAAATAACTTATTATATTTTTGAAAGAGAATTTAATTTTACATCTAAAAATTACAAAATATACAGGGTGTTCCATATAAAAAAAAACTAAGTTTGGTATCAGAGCGCAAAAACAAAACACTGTATAGTTGAAAATAATTTTAGGTTATGTAGTAAATGATTACAAACAACTTTTATATTGAAATTTTTAAATATTATTACTAATAACAGAGCTATCGAATAATTCGTCTTGGCTGGGACACCCTGTAGATTAACAACGTAAGTATCAAATTGGATAACGCGAGAGGCGCGTAATGGTAACGACATTGTTGGCATTTAAAAATTTGACAAAAATGATGATGAAGATACCCTATAGATGTGTGTTTAAGATTCGTGTTTCAGCATGAAGATCTCGATTATTATAATATGTAGTTAGACAGTTAGAGTATAGGTTTAAATTTGGCTAGCCTGTTAAATGTGGTACTCATTAATAATGCGAGAGAAATTGGAAATATCTCAAATGGTATCCGAGAAAAGTAGAAATAACCGGAAAATACGATTTAAAAAAAAAAAAAATATGGTTGTCATTGCGCCCCCCGCATCATTCGTCGCGCCCCCTAGTTTACGCACCCCTGCTCTAGCTAATACAATCAGCAAGATCTCCTTGCTTAAACCAGAATTCAAGCACCCTGTATAGTTTTTAGTAATTCACTGAGGTTTGTTAAGATATTGGTGTTTTCATGGTTATTGTCGCATTGTAACTAATAACATTTGTGCGAGTGGCATATGCAATTCTAATTTCATTTGATTTTTTCTAATACTACTAACTGTAATCTATATTTGGGATAGAGAGAGCAATTTAATTTCATCTAACGATAATCGCTACGCTTGCCTCTCACTGTGAAAATAAGGAATGCGTAATATAGATAATACATATTTATGTGAAAAACGTTTTTCCAGAATATTGAGTTATGATTTTTGATGCTATAAAGTGTCTCGGTTATTATAACGAAGCTGCAATGGTTATATGGCACCTTTTTCCACTAGCGGGCACTAACCAGCTAAAAATCACGAAAGGAGGGTTCTTGGTAATCGCAAAGAACGATATTGCATTGAAATAAGGCGATATTTAAACTAGATGATGTAGGTAGAAAGATCAGTTTGAAGAACTTTTTTGTGGGGTTAGCAGCAAACATTTAAATCATTACACTTTACTTTAAACTGTTTTGTAAAATGTATGTATTTGTAAAGACCAAAGTTGTGTTTTTCATTCTGCAACCTCGCTTGCCTTCTGTTTGGGTTGTAATTAATTAAATTGATATAAAAATCGTAGGGACCCGGTTGCGCAAACTGCGTCAAGAGTTAGATTATTATCTCTTAGTATTCAAGCAATATCTTTGTGTTTTTATATAAACGAGGTTTTAGTTAAATTTAGAAATAACTCTACATAAACAAAATGTTATAAAGTTATTATTAGATAATGTTGATGCAAAATTGTGATTCTTTTATTTATTCTCGTAGAAAATAAACGTTGCGGTATAGCTTACATTTAATGAAGACGTTTATAAGCTTTTCAAATTTGAAGATCACATGAATAACGTATGTAATTGGTCATGGTAGCATCATAAAGTTAATAATATATTTAACTTAAATAGTGTTGCCTGTACAACAGCAATATGTAACGATGAAATCATGCAATTTACTGTTATGGGTGAATTAATAATACATGCAAAGCAACCTATGATGATATTTTCCATTTAAAATATTTTTTGTAGATCCATTTAAAAATGTATTATGTATTGAAAAGTTTGCAGAAATAGTTTAATGATGATTTGAAGATGTATTCTAATTTTAATTTTTACGCAGTGGTATTTAGTCACTAATTCCATCTCCTTACTATGCAAATTTCTTTATCACAATCGACAGATTGCTTGCATGTGCATTGCAAGTTTATTTAAAGGAAGTGTAAAGCTTTGACAGATATTACGTCTAACTTACACGTGCAATCTTGCATTCGATTGCTGTTGAAATTCTACGGTAGAAACTCGAATGATGTATCGGAACTAGCTCAAATCCGTTTTACCAAACGTTATCATGTAATAAAATGACACTGAACTATTTCGTGATATAGTATAGTGCATAATGCATCTGTAGGTAGCTTAGATTAAATAGAATAGTGTGAGTTTTATATTTAATTCACTTATACCAAAAAATATGTTTGCTTTATTGTTAGTTTAGTAAACATTGAAAGAGTCACATATACTGCTAGATTTTTTTTTAATGTTCATGTTGGTAATGCAATTCCATTAAATAAGCTTAGGGTGTTCCAAATACGATGGGATTACATAGGTATCTTATATAAAAGTTGACAAATGGTACAAGATAAACATTATAGAAAAAAGAGTAGGCTATGAAAACCAAAAAACAAGGTGCAAAATCACATAAAAAATGATGTAGTACGAAAGCTTTACTTCAACGAGTATTTAGTTCCTCTGTTTTGAATATTAAGAAAGATACCCATGTAATCCTATCCAATTTGGACCACCCTGTATACCTAAAAATAAAGAAGTAGGGGTGTAAGAATGAAATATTTTAAACTATTAAGTATTTACGCGCGTTAGTTGCATCATGACGTGCACATTGCAACAAGTGCTCAGAATTTTAAGAAAATCCATTCGTTATTAGTTCAAAAGTTTTATCAGGAAAACGAATGTTGGTCTTTTATGATATAATTAAGCACTTAACTCACTTGTTAATTTTGATATTAAAAAACTTGCTTATTAAAGTTGAAACGTGATTGATTACTTTTAAATGTCAGTTATATTTTGTAAAAGTTGTTGTTTTACCTAAAGCTATTTTTAAACAAGATTTTAATCGAGTTTTTACACTTTAACCCAGTGTTGGATAATTTTTTATACTGTTTAAATTTAAACTTACTTAATTACAGAATTTTAATTGTAGTTTATCTATTTGTTTCAGGTAATAACCACATTATGTTATTAAACAACCCTGGATGACCAGTCTTGCGCAGATATTTAAAATGGGCTGAAACTGGTAACTAAACTTGGCAGATCTTTCTTGTGAAAACTGCCAAAAGATTCAATGACGCACACAAATGTAGAAAGCGAACTTAGCTAGACCAATTTAGTATACAGGGTGTCCCAGTTATCGTGAACAGCATATGGATCTCGTAAACGGTAAGAGATACAGAGTTGGTTAAATACGAGTAAGTCTAAATGATCTATGATTTAAGAGCAACTATTCTATCAAAATAAATCTTTAAAAAAATTAATGGTTTTCGCGCTATTTATAAAAAACAAAAAAATTACGTTTTCGATTTTGGCTTATAACTAGGTAGCTTATTTGAAATCATACTTAATTTTTTTTTTACATTATTCGAACACTTTTTTTACGTAGATTCGAAATTTGTTAAAAAATATTACCTATCTTCATTTGTATTTGTTATTTTAATATCAACTTTTCTTTAAATACGGATTGTAGCTGAATGTGACACTATTGAAAACATAACTTTTTCTTGTTTAATTAATTAATTAATTAATCTTTAAAATTAAGTCAGTTATTACAATATTATTGTATTTATTAGGATTAATCAAAGTGGCCATTGAAAAACAAAACAAAACATCACAAAAATAAACTAGCTGTACTTAATTATTACACATAAAACTTAAATGATTTAAGATATTTTTCACATATTAAAATAATTTATAATTTTTCATTTGCTATTATTATTGATAAAATAAAATTTAAATTGTTGTTTGCAACTGCAAATGTTGTCCAACTTTTCAAATTCATGATTTTTAAGTTAACACGTGCACTTTTGACAAAAACGTATACTTGGGTTCGGCTTGTCAGTTTTACACCCTTGGGATTCAATGTCTCTGGTGCGAATTGTCGTCGTACTCTCTACATCATAGGATGCCGTTCTTGATCAGTGATTTATTTGTAAGTATACTTCTATATTTAAACTAATAGTGTTTTTCCTGATCTCTATTGAATAATTTGATAATCGAACTGAAGGTCAGTTTTCTCGTCTTTAATTACTCTTCTGCGTTGTTAAGTCTATTTCATTATTTGCTTTTTTATTGTTACGGTTTGAGGGAAAAATGAAAGAATAGCAAGAAAATGATAAAAAAAACGCATTAACAGAATAGGACTACAATTTAGGCCCTCTGCACACGGAGCAACTCAAAACAAACGCAACTGGTTTGTGATTGAAATTACTAACCGGTTACAAACTCATTAGTGATGTAGCTCCACACACGGGGCAACTCAGAAGTGATCGAAATCGGTAGTTTCTGTGTGGTCATGGATGGTGGAACATCACAAACTTTGTGGGCTAAAAATCCGTTAGATGGCGATAAGTTTAAGAACCTCTGCTTGCACTGGGTGGAATCTTATTTTGAACAAAACTGACTTAAAAATTCGGTTAAAACATTCTTAAGCCCGAGTGACACGGTATAGTTTTCTATATAGAAATCTGTACCAAATACTATACAGAAAATCTTATATCGTGTCATACAGGTTTTTCGTACAAAATTCTGTATAGTTTCTTGCACAGAAAATACTATACGACTTGTCCTATTTCCATATAAGTTTTGATACAGAAAGTGCGTGCTACAGATGCGCATTCAGTTCGTGAATAATAGCGGCTGATTTTGAACATCTGCAGCTAAAGGAAATAAAAGCATTAGAAATTCCTGTTAACAGTTAATTCTTGGTAATCCGAAGTAGGATGATGTTATTGTTTAAATTGGCAATTACAAGGGATAAATACCTTGTTTTAGAGGGAGTGCATATAGATAGAAGTACATATTACAAAGAAATAATTGATAGGGGTGGTAGTGGCATATGGCTCGAATGAGAATGCAGCAGAAGAGGATAACAGTAGTGGTATACTACTGTTCCTGCGACAGTTCGATGGCATATTCATCCGGAGCTTACTATGATCGATGTTTGAAGGTCGCGAAGAAGTCTTTCAAGGTCGTGGACAATGACCAGAGGGTGGTTGCTGAAGGAGTCTTTGAAATGTTTGAGGGTGTGTTTTTAGGGGTTGCCGAAGAAGTCTTTCAAGGTTGTCGACAATGACCAGAGGGTGGTTGCTGAAGGAGTCTTTGAAATGTTTCAGCAACCACCCTCTGGTCATTGTCGACGACCTTGAAAGACTTCTTCGCGACCTTCAAACATCGATCATAGTAAGCTCCGGATGGACATGCCATCGAACTGTCGCAGAAACCGTAGTATACCACTACTGTTATCCTCTTCTGCCGCATTCTCATTCGAGCCATATGCCACTACCACCCCTATCAATTCTTTCTTTGTAATCAGTACTTCTACCATCAATACTCAAAACCAGGGCATGAAACCGGTTTTTTAAACCGGTTTAAAAAACCGGTTAACCTTTATTTTTTGTCCAAAATTGTGATTTTTAACCAAAACCGAAACCGTTATTTTTAAGGGCAAAAAAAACGGTAACCTTTAACCAAAATAATAAAAAACCGGTTTTTTAAACATCCCTTTTCAATAAAAATTATTTTGAAAAATACAAAATCTGTATTAAATGTGATTAGTTTACCAAAAGTAATTACTGAATACTTGATTGTACATATATTATAAAATTATAAATAGATAATATCTTTTTATACTTTGCATTCCAAATCTGAATAATGTTAAAAACCGGTTAAATTAACCGGTTTTTTCAAAACCGGTTTTTTACGGAAAAAACCGGTTTTTCAACAAAAACCGTTATAAAAATAGTTCTTGATTTCGGTTAACCGTTAACCAAAATGTTTTTCGGTTTCTAGCCCTGCTCAAAACCCAAAACTAAAAACCCGAAACTCGCATTCTGTTTGGGTCTTATCTGTGTTTATACTGTTTAGGCGCATGTGCATGGGTAGTAAATTGTATATAAAATATGTCTCCGTGTCACACACAGTTTCAAACGTTTGGAATTCTATATTGAAATCTGTACAAGAAAAACAATACAAGATATTCTGTATTGTTTTCTATATAGAAATTTATACCGTGTCACACGGGCTTAATAATGTGTGTGGTTGTTCCACCCCGCTGATGCAATCGGTCGAACAAGCAACTGGTTGGTGATTCAAGTCCAAAACTAGTTGACAGGTTGAGTTGCCTACAACTGATTGCCAACGCGTTGCCGACTGGTTTGTAACGAGTTGCCCCGTCTGCAGTGTCCCATTCAATTACACAGGTTGCAACTCATTGCGGACCGGTTGGTGATTTGCGTCGATGATCAGTTTGTTTTGAGTTGCTCCGTGTGCAGAGGGCCTTAATATTACAAAAGATGATGAGACAATGTAAACCACAAAGAAGAAGAGAAATAGGAAGATTCGTGAAGTGTTAAAAACAACTCTGATATATTAATAAGGCGAAACAGACATTTTGATTTACCCCTGAAGTTAGGGTTGCCAACTTAGCTTACGAATTCTTTGGGAGATATCACTAAAACAAAACAAAAATGTAATTTTATCATTTTTTAAAATTTGTTTTTCAAATTTAATTAATAATAATAATAATATTATTGATATTTATTTAGCGCTTGGCTAATTATTTTACAATTATATTATATACACATATTAACATATAATATTAAAACTTTTCCTTAACTACTGAGCTTATGTCTAAACCTTACAATATTAGTTTCATTTTAATTTAAACCTCGTTTGATAGGTCCTCATAAACTTTAAATTGTTTATAAAACAGAGAATTTTGTGTCTTGTTTCGTTTCCTAATTGGCAATTTAAAATCCAGTTGTATAATTATGAATTTCAGAATTTTGGTTTGTATATTTTAACAAAAACTTTGCTATTAAATAACATTCAGGTGCCATGTAGGTTAATAAAACGCTCCGCAGTAAACAAAAACGCAACATAATAAACTTAAATACTATATAAAATGACTGAGCGTTAAGTAATATGTTTGTTAGAAGCGGCATTGTTTCTAGTTATATCTTTAATTTCTTCAAATTTTATCGAAAACGTCGACAAATTTTATATTTCGCGTCAAATTCGCGCGAAACATTACGGTGCGGTACTTTAACTTCAAGTAATGTGGGATTGTCTGGCAGAAAAAATAATTAGAAAAACATGTATGTAAGGTAGCAAAACGTTTATTCCGGGAGAAAATTATTTAATAAACGTTTTTTAACACTTCTCTACTTGAAATTGATTTATTTTATTTTAAAATACATAAACCATGATAAAAACATTGTAAATTGTTTATTTCAGGTTCAGTTGAGCAATTAAGTTTATAAGTGGTACAGCTAACTAACAGTACAAAAAAATAATAGCCACTTTTGTTTTTCATGGCTAGGAAGTAGGAAATTTTGCCCTTCTACCAAATATTCATTAAAAATTCTTTAAAAAGTATTGAAAATTATCAAGTAAACCACAAAGATATCTTAATTATAATCTTCTAGCTGTGTTTCATATTCTTTAGAAACAAAAATGTCGTATCTTTTCCTATGATCTTAGGTAATTTCAAAATAATTGTTAAGTGTAGTGGTGGCACCCGTAATATAATTTACTAAGCAACTAGTTTGCGCTACATATTTCACACGAATGCGGCGTTATGGCGGAAACATCCAGAGGTGAGTCCTAGCGATGGGGTATACCGATATATATACGTATATGATATTACTGAAACAAACATACATATTACGGAAATACGCAATAACTAATACAGTAAATTATCGCTTTCGGGTATCTACAAATTATCAATAATTCCTTCGGTTACTCTGCTTCATTGCCGCTTCTGTTGTGGGAAAATAATTTATAGGCTTTTCTGTAATGGTAAAACAGGCGCTTGAGTAAAAATACGTTATTGTCGTTTCGATTAATGTGTGGCAACTTGCAACAGCTATTTGGAAATGTGGTGTCGCTTGCACCAAAAATGCACAATAAACGTCGGGTATTGTTTTATTGGAACTGTTACTGCTAGCTTTTTCGAGTCTTTGTTTTTGCACTATTTATCATTCCTATACAAGGCCACCAATTGCTACAAACCGTTAATATTCAAACAAACGCTGCTATTAAACAATTAAAGAAAAATAGGAACATTACTTCTGGAATTACTATACTTTTTGATGCAGATTTGTTACACCAGCAATTAGTTAAATAATAATTATTTTTTTACAATTTTTAAATTTCTAGAAAAATATTTTGAGGAAAACACAGCAAAAATGCATTTTTTCAACTTAAAATTATACCGTTTTAGTTCGCCAATGTGTAAAAAAACTCGTATAGGTAGAATGGACAAAGAAAGCTTTCTACATGTGCTATTGTTTTACCAAAGTCAGTAATTGCAATCATTCAAGGTAAATTTTTTCTCTATTGTTGGATTATTCATTTAGCCAAACACGTGCTTAGGGCATCAGCTCAACAGAAACCCATAAAAAATTTAAATTAATTGACCTGTGAAATGTGATTTGCATATATGAGTAATTTGATTTAGTTAAGCAATCCTTGTATTTTTTTTCTACCTTGTTACTTGCCCCGTCCAGAAAAACCTTCTGTCTGTACAAATCAAAACCAAAGGCAGATTAATCTATATTATATTGTTACACAAAATAACATATGGAGGTATCCAATAACCGAAAGAACAGAATTATTAAAAATAGAAAAAATATGGTTTTATTTTAAGAAATGAACTTGCAACTACTTCTGATTAAATATAAAAGATTCTGCTGCAATCATGTTTGTGCTCAAGTTAAATAGACAGTGTTAACGATATGTTTAGCCAAACTTTAAGTGCGTTTTCTTGATCAAAATAATGGAAAAAGTTTATATGGACATGCGTCCGGAAGTGCTTCCATCATAAGTTATAAATGATGCCCCGATTTCGAAGCTTATGTTTAGAGTTCCGAAGTCAGTTAAATTAGGGCACAGCTACATAATTTAGTGCTATATTTAGTCTATAACGGTTTAGAAATTAATCAGAAAAAGTTGGAAAAATTGATTTTTTTGCGGTACTACCTTTCATTACTTTTCATATTGGAAAACTTAAAAACGTATTACTTAAACTAATGTTTATTCCATATACGCAAATATATTTTATTTTGTGTCAAACGTTTCGTATGTTTCGGACCATCATCAACTTTTTTTTATTATAATGCGTCTTGTTAGTTACTTGCATTATTAGGCAGTACTAATATTATGAATTTCTAATAATGAATTATTACACCAACGCTGAATAGTCAAATATTCATTACACGTTTGGACATAGGAACGGACACATTAGTGAAACTGTGCGTCTTCACAGGGAACCTTATTCGCGACGACGAAATCTAGCGAAGGGCATCTTTTCTGAACTTCATCTTCGGCTTCGGGGAACTGGATACTTTTCGTCTGTGACTGATCGAGGTACGGACAGCTCAGTTCGAAGTTCTGATTTGGAAGAAAAAGTAGATTTACCAAAAATGTTTTATTAGCAACCTAAGAAGAACAGAGGAAGCATTTCCGGAAACATGTTCATATAAACTTTTTCCGTTATTTAGGTCAATAAAGTACGCTGTTAAAATTTGGTCCGAAATATCCTTAACATCCTTAAATTTGTTGAAGTAAGTGGAAGAAGAATATATTTTCAATACACGGTATCAATAGTACAGTATTAAATATAAAAAATGTGATCTAACCAATTTGTTAAGGTTAGCAAACAATTAAGATCGTAAAAGTATTTTCAGCTCCACAAAATTTAGCTTTGTGAATTGAAACAATCGTTCATAATAGCAAAAGTTAAGGTATGATGTGTTATTAATTTACAGGTAAACAAAGCTTTTCAATACATACATACGAGGGTGTTTTAAATGTAATAGCAAATTATAAATCTTGATATATATAATTTTATTAGAGATACAAATGATGTCATTTTCAGTACCGGTCTAGGGTACCTACTTGGCTGCCCGTATGCAAACTCACTTTCGGCCGCCCTATTATTCTATTAAAATTAAATTTTGAGAAAATACAAAAATAATCGTACTCCATGTAAGATAGAATAAACAAACAATTTGACTTGTAAAATATGTTGTACGTATTTTATTTCAATAATAATTACAGATATAGAAAATAACAAACACAAAAGTATTCTTTTTTTTTTTTAAATAGTTAACTATTCTAAAATTATACCGGGTGTCCCAATTTGGTATTCGCACCCTTATAAGTACTAAACAATTTAACTTAAAGTAGTGAAAATTGGTAGCTTTATTTTATAAACAATTAACATCTTTTGACACTACTGCGACTTGTATTTAATTGTTTTTCTGTTGTGCCGCCATCTTTAATTTTTTCGAATAGCACCATTCTCAATTCAGCAGTGCAAAAATGTTAATGGATTACATAGGAAAAGTTTTGAAAAAAAATGTAAAATTTTATTAGACTCCATAGGTAAAAATGGTTATTTATTTGCTTCCAATCTTGTTTTGTAATTTACTGGTTGTGATTTCTTTGAAAAATTGACCATGATTTTAATTTATGGAGAATGTCAAGAAAATAGTCGCGTAACGGGTCGATTAATCTTTACCGTTTGCTCAACAGTATTACACCTTCAGATAAAATGTTTTTAAAACTTGCGAGAACATACGAGAGCACGGCACTTTAAAAAAAAAACAGTTTTTAAACAGAAAACCGCTATTTATTTGATATTTATTTGTAAAATTAATTAAATGAAATGTTACGTATCTAGGGGCTTGGACTACTTTTTAAATACAAAATATTTTTCGGTGTGTGTTTTAAAAAAAATTTTCTTTGTAACAACAAAACAAATATTTGGAAGCCAATAAATAGCCATTAAAGATATGGAGTCATCTAATGACATTTTGCAGTTTTTTTTTTAAACTACTTTTGTTACATATTAACATTTTTGCACTGCTTTTATCACGAATGATTTTTTTTTAAATTATGCTCCACGTGACTCATGGTGCTATTTAAAAAAATTGAAGACGGCGGCTCAACAGAAAAACAAATGCAAAAGATGTTAGATTGTTTAAAGTATAATCCTACCAATTTACATTACCCTAAATTAAATGGTTTAATACATACAGTGGTACGAATACCAAACTGGGTCACCCGGTATAGCGAAATAAATCTACCTACGTATAAAAACCAACCCTTCTGGCTTTTACAGACGTGAATAAGTCTTCCCTGGGACATCGTAGACCGGAGATAATTTTTAGTTATTTTATGTTTTGATAACTTTTCTCGCTAGACGCAACGGAAACCAGCAGTGGTAAAAAATCACAGGGCTATAGTAAAGCTTGGAGAACGACTTCACGCCTATTTCATTTTCAATTTTGTTTCAAATAGTAATAAATCGACGTATGGGATTGAATTGCTTATTCCTTGATTATTCTTCTAATTATTTTTACACACTTCTACCGTTTTCCAATTTTTTTTTTCAATATTTATTAAATATTATGACCGCAAGGGCCGCCCCGATCATTTTTTTTACATAATCACACTTCTTTTTAATAACCTTATCACACCTAACCTGACCAACTTCTTTATTTAATCAAAAAAAGATGTTTTGGTTGTGTCATCAACTGGTACTGCTCCGCTTTTTTGACTTCGTTATAATTTTCAAATCTACGTCCTCTCAAAGCGTCGTTGATAAGTTCAAACACATGATAATCAAAGGGGGAGCAAGATCAGGGGTGTATGGGGGATGCTGTAAGATCTGAAATCTCAACCTTCGAATGGTGTCAAGAGTTGCAGGGGCCGTGCGAGGGTGTGCGTTATCATGCAGGAGAAAAATGCTTTTAGACAAAAGTTCTCTGCGACGACTTGCTGGCTTCAGCTCCTCCTTCAATATTGCACTACATCGGGAACCATTCATTATCTCGCTCTTTTTCTGATAGTGCTCCAAGTTCATTCATATTCTTCTCGACTTCTTTGCTTTTGGGCTGAGGGCGATGCACCTAGATTTCGTCCCCCTGAAGGACTCAATAAAAGGACGAAGATTTGAGAGTGATAGTAAGGCCAAAGAAGCGTGCATTCCTGGCTGAAGGCACAACTAAAAACATTTGATGGAATAAACAGGTTGGAGGAACGGCATAAAAATGTATCGAAAAATAAGAAATTTTGAAATATAAGAAGAACCAAAAAAAAGGAGGAGAAGGAAATGGAAAGAAATCATTCACTATACTAAAAGAAAAGAAGAGAGAAAGGACCGAATAGACGATGAATTAAAGATCACAGTGGCAGTTTGTTAAAGGGAGAGGAAAAAATAAAAGAAAGATGGCTATTGCTATTGTAATTCCGTTACAAAAACGAGGTGATACAATGGTATGTGAAAATTATGGGGGTATAGGTATCGTTATTATGTATGACCAATAAAGTATATGAAAGAATACTGGATAAGAGGTTCACTAATCGAACCGACATTAAACGACATTTAAGCCGGTTTCAAAAAAGGAGGGAATGCCCAAGAGTGGAATTTCACATTGCGACAAATTAGCGAAAAAATAATAAGAAAAGAGGAGAAAATGTATACATGCGCTATAAACATCTAAAAGGCCTTCTAATCAGTAGATAGATCTAAAATATGGAATGTGTTGGAAAGAAGAGGGACACCAAGAGATCTAATTGAAGCCATGCAAAGTATTTACAAGAAAACAAGTAATATAATAAGCATTTAAAACTACAGCACAAAACTCATCGTAACAAAAAAAGGAGTCGGGCACGGCAGCATACAAAGAGGGATAGAATAAAGAATAAAGTAATAAGAGAACGTCTGGGGGTAGAGTCATTATAAGAAAACATAGAAAGAAAACAATTAAGTTGGTGGGGACACATGGTAAGAATGCCGGACACAAGAACGGCCAAGAAAGTATGAAATGTTAAGATAAAAAAAGGGAATAGGACACCCTAGAAAAACATGGGATAATCTAGTGTCTGGTATATTAATATTAACAAATAAAGACAGTGAGTGGAACAGTGCCATCAAGGTTGCAAAGGGCAGAAAAAAGTGGGAGACTCAAACCCTCTACACTAAAAGGTAGAAGAGGTCCAAATAAGTAAGTATATACTTTTTAAAATACCCTCGTACATTTAGGTGAATAACATCGGCAACTGTAGGAGGGTGTTTTAATGGTGGATATTAGAACGAGGAAACATTTGCTTACTTTAGAAGAAGGCGAATAAACTAATAAATGTAGTTACATATATGGAATGAGCAATGATATAACACACTCCATTTTAAATGATCGATTATTATTTTAGAGATCATAACCTCATTTTACTTGGAAATTTAAATTTAGTTAATTTTTGAGCATAATTCTTAATTAAGAATAATAACAATGATAATATTGTGTATGGTAAGAAATAATTTTCTTCCAACAGACCGAAGTTATTATCTTAATGATGTAAGTATCTCCCTTTTGTATGGTTTCTTTCATATCTGGTATTATTTAGGCGCTTATTTTTGCTGAGCGAATTGGAATGTTTCCCACATGGCTACATATTATTCTTTTAACTTAATTAGTAAAATCTCTCTTGGAATAAACAACGGCGGTGAGTAGCACGCATGTTTTTAATTTAACTTATCCACTTTAATAAATCAGACGCATACGTGATGATTTTATACAAAAGTAGGAAATGAAAACGGTTTTTGTTACCTTGACGTTATCGATGCTGTTGTGTGCGTTCACGCATCTAAAAATAACAAACTTAATACGGACAACAAACGAAAACGCTTTCAGCAACACGAAATTGCGAAGGAATAATTTTTTAATGTAAGCGGCAATTTCGTCGATTGAAGGCTACAAGTAACACGCGTTTGCATCCGAGACTTCGTTGTGAATGTGTTTCATATTTTATGAGGTCGAGCGAAAAAACCTTGCGATTTTTAGGTGCAAATTTAAACGTAACTACCAATTTTCGAATATAATTTATTTAGTAACAAATTCAGTATTATATTCTATAACCTTACATCGTGTTGTGGACAGTTTCACTACTATTTTGGTTTAAACACCTGGATTGTTTTTTTTTCTTTTGGTAAAGAATTGCAAAAATAAGCTTTTAGTGATAATGAAGGTATTAAATTATCTAAGTTGTTTTGTAGTAAATGGTAATCTAAAATCTAAAGTCGCAAAGTCAAGTAAATACGGCGGGCGAGTTACGACATTTTAGCTAAGCGTTAACAATTTTTCCCAGTGAAACACTATACACGGTGACAATAATCTACACGTGTTGTTTGGGTAACTTTGTAATTATAAGAGTTACGTAGTCGGTTAAATGAGCAAAGTTGGGCAGAATTTCAAGACAAATTTAATTTCATTTGGAAATTTTACCTACACCTTCAACTTTTTAAATATTAAAAAAAAACTAAAAATAGATTTTTTTTTCAATGGTAAATTATTCCATAGCCAGCTATGTTTAAATCAAAATATGAAATGATTCCTGTAGATATTTTTACGTAGAATTAAAAAAAAATATCTTAAAAGTCATGGCACACTTGATTTTTGAGATATAAGTAGGGATTGCAATCCCGATCAAATTTTACGATCCCGGGATTTCGGGATTGAAGATGTTTTAATCCCGGGATCCCGGGATCCCGGGATTATATATAATGTGAAGTATTTGCTTAAAAACAGAAGCTAATGCAGTGTATATATATTTTTTGATTACAAATGATTTACATAATTATTGAATAATTTAGTAATTACCAATTATTTTTATTAACTTTTTATTTAATTTGTTTCCTCTATAATTTCTGTTAATTTGTTTTAATTATATCATAGGTGCAAAGATGTTAATAATAATTGAAAAATATATATATTTGCCTACCGTACCTATTATGTTTTATTATTATAGAAATAATCGAATTATTAGATATAACCTTTAAATAAATGAAATTAAACTTATTATACATTAGAATACTTAATTACATAAACATAAATTTGCTGAAACTGTTAAAAACTCAAACAAAGCACAACTTTAATTCACTAAAAATTTAAAAAATAGACTGTTTTATAAAAATAAAAGAAATTAGGATGATTATTATCTTAGTACAAGAATTTTTTTAAATTTTGTTATCATACATAAGACGGCGAGCGGCAACGTAAACAAGCTTAAACTTGCAAAATTGCATCGTTCATTTTATTCGCGTTGAGTAGATACTAACTATGAGCATTTTTTTTTACAAAATAATGTACTTATAGTTACATTTTTTAAATCCCGAAAATCCCGGGATTCTACATTTAAAATCCCGGGATTTTCGAGACCAAAAGGCGACCGGGATCCCGGGATCCCGAATCCCGTGATTGCAATCCCTAGATATAAGCCAAACTTGATTTTTTTAATGGCAACTATAGTTGGCTATGGGTTCACTCAAAAGAGATTTTTTTTCTCATTTCATTGATTAATTGGTTGTTAGGTTTATCTTTATAAATAAGTAAGTTATTACAATACTATTGTTTTCGTTAAGTTTAATTTTAGTGACCATTCAAAAAAACAACAAAAGATCACATAATTACGCTAGCAGTACTTAATTGAACAAATTGAAAACTAAGATAATTTAATTATTTTTTTTGTTTCATAATATTATGATTTTTCACTTACTTTTACTATAAAATCTAAATTATATCATTATTTTGATTCGATCTCGAGACGCCCTCCTTTTTACCGTAGTCTGGTTCCTTAACGATCAATAGGTACGTCAAAAAAACTTCTTTACAATCAAAATTTATGCCTTTGTACAAATTTGTCAGGAGTATTGGCCTACTTTGATTATTATATAATTCTACTATAATTTTGTAATTGTATTTATATTTTATCAAACTTGGCCTTTTCCTAAACTTTTTTATAGTTGTATAGTTTTTAATCGTAAAGAATTTTTCATGTCGTATCTTTCACAAAGATCAATTTTGAGGCGCGTGAAATTGGCACGCCAACCATAGGCAAGAATTGTAAAACTAGTCTCATTTTTTAGCGCCCAGTATGCCAATTTTGCTTAACGGGTTACCGAGATACGACCAATCAATTGACTTCACGCCAACTATCTCAGAAAATTCCGAAATTGGTCTAATTCTCTAGCGCTCAAATGTGCACTATTTAAAAAAAAACTTTACTGGTTGTTAAGATATAAACATTGTTATGGTGACGCCGTGACTGCTGTTGAGTAATCAGTTAACTTTAACGAAGCTTTGTGAAATCGTGCTCTTATAGTTAATTTTTAAGACAACGTGGAAGAATAGCTTAAGTAGATTGTGTTAGTTTTCCTAAATTTAATAAAGTGTAATATTTTGAGTAGTTTAATGAAGTTTTCCATTCTGAATGAGTTATTTTTTACTATCTAAATATTGCCAAAAATCGGACGTATTTTTTGTTCAACGCCACAAATATATCACAGTTACTTAATTACTGAAACTATTTGTTTGTTTTCGGCGTTTTTAAAGTTTTAACAGAAGGTTTTGCATCTGTCAAGCTATTAATCCTAGGACAAGTGCTGTGATTTATGAGGGAAAGATACGAACGTAACAAGCGGGGAAAGCCTGGAATAAAATATAAATGTTAGATAACACGCACAAAAACCAACTTTTACCAAGGTCGAGCTGTTATTATTTGATTTTTTGGTATCCTTAAAATGTATCCCACGCATTAAGAACGTTTAACCTCTAGAAATTTTAATTACCCTTAAATTTTACCCGACTTTATTATCTTTTATAACGAGTGAAAGCAAAATGCCAAACAAAATTACGGGAGAATAAAAACTCATTGTAATTTTAGTTCATTATACAATAATTTTAATAATCATTCGGTGTGAATTATTAAATTCCGGCAGATATTAAAATTTGCCACTTAATTCACGTTCTCAACTTTAATATGAACCGTTCAGTTCACTTGAACAAAGTTAACCGAGTTAAGTTAGTTTATTTTTAACGTTCGTAATGATATTTCGTTTTAGACAGTTTTAATTGCTTTAGAGCTAATTGCATCTTTTCAGCTGCACGCTGCATTGGAATTATAGTTGAACTTTGCATGAATTTTGAATATACTTCTGCAAGAGACGCTAATCTGCTGCAATATTGACCTTTGAAAAACTACTTTAAGGTGTGATTTAGTTAAAGTCATTATGAGAGACAGCGTCTGCGTTTATTGTGAACAGTATGGCTACATTTCATCAGCCGTCACTGGGGAAATTATAAGGTGCATGTTAAAAAGATGCTATTTACATAAGAAGCTATAAAAAACAGATTTTGTTTTTGATGAAAAAACATAATATAAGGAATTAGGTATAGTACATCGTCCACTATATAGATTTTAACTAAATGTATGCGATGCAAAGTCGGTCAAGCGCTACGAAAAGTGTTAGTTTAACAGAAGGTATTTGATTTGTTTTGAGTTTTTTATTAAAATAAAGCGCTTACCAATAATTACAACAGTTGTTACTATCATCGATTTACTTTACAATGACATGGATGCATAGAGCAGACATGTCAAACACAAGGCCCGCGGGTCGCATGGGGCCCTTCAAAATTGATTATTTAATCTTTAACAATGATGGATTTTTTGTAATTAAAATTATACCTCAATGGGTTAAATAATAGTTATTTATGTATCAAGGCCAAAAAGTACGTTTTGGCCGAGGTGCATATTACATTTTTTGTGCGATCGAATTAAAAACAATTTAAATTTTTAGTAATTTTCAAAATTATAGGTTAGAAACTACGTGACATTCTGTCACTGACAGATGACGGCGTATGATTACCGGCCCTCTCCTTAGCAACGGCCGTAAAAGTTACTTTTTCGGCCGTTGCTAAGGGTAACGGCCTGAAAAGTAACTTTTACGGCCGTTGCTAAGGATAGGGCCGGTAATGCAGTACTTTACGGTTGCTAACGCGTCCGTCAAACAGCTGTTTCTAGTGCGATCGCACAAAAACATAT
Source organism: Elmis aenea (assembly GCA_947652605.1). Taxonomy (NCBI): domain Eukaryota; kingdom Metazoa; phylum Arthropoda; class Insecta; order Coleoptera; family Elmidae; genus Elmis; species Elmis aenea. The sequence goes on along the minus strand of OX393579.1, from coordinate 30,663,042 downwards.
TTTTGAAAATTTCCATTTTCATTTAATGTTTCAGTAAGCGCTCAATTAACTAGACAGTGCGTCCACAAATTTCCGTACGGTAAGTGAATTTATTAAGCGCACGGATAATTTCCATATAAACGAATGCATACAGTCAGTAGCGTAGTATGCGTTTGTTATACCCACCTGCGCGCGACCATAACTAGCATTACAACTACTTTACACGAGGCGCCAATGAATTGTGCGGCTGGCTGAATATTTTCTTCTCTTTCACGGAGAAAATATGTACCCAAGTATTGTCAAAACATCGGGGACTGTCGTCTGTCAGTTTACCATGCTCTAGTTGTGAACGAAAGTGTAGTATTTTCTTTGAAATTAATTAAGAATTTATATTAATAATGTCAAAGCCCTCTACCAGTATGAGTAAAAAACGATGTATTAAAGAAGAACAGACCAGCGTGTACAATCAATTTTAAAAATAACTACAGTTCAACAAATCCAACCAAATTTTGAAGTTTTGGTTAATGAAAAACGTTGCCAAGTTTCTTCAAAAAAATAATTTGATATAATTTTATTAAATTAGTGTTCATTTAAAAAAATAAACAGCTGTTGTAGGTACTTAAAATCTATTTTTGAACGTGGTTGTATTTTGTTATAATGTTATTTTGTATGTGCAACTACAATGTGAATAATAAAAAATGTACCTACTTCCTCTTAATTTGACTTTTTTTTTGTAATACGGCCCGCGACTTGATCTTTAGTACTTAATGTGGCCCTTGGTGGTAAACGAGTTTGACATGCCTGGTATAGAGGTATAAAAAAACTGTAAAATAGGAACTGATTCAACTGTTGATGTTATTTTATAAGCTCACTCTATAAGAAAGCTATTAAAAAAAAAGAGCATGACATGTACTTACTTATTTGCTTTTATAATGTGTATCGACAGATATTTTGATCATGTTTAAAAATGAAAGATTTTTCTTACGACAAGCAGTGATTATGATAAAAAGATTTACAGAACAGAAAATTGTATTTATAAAATATTGGTAGAAATTTAAACATTTGTGTTTGAATCACAATTGTTTATTGCTGTATTTCTTTTAGTGATTTTTTTTTTGTTGATCAATAATACAGTATACAAGTTTCTTTAGTTTTTAAAAATTAAAATGACAAATTTTCTATTTCATAAATACGAGGGGGGTACATCGTGATCTATGTGGTTGTGTGGTACGGTGGTCTCTAAAGTGTGGCGGTGCTAGAGGAGCTAATAGATTTGCAACGCTGCCCCGAATCACTCCCGAAGAACTGTTAAAGGTGGCCGCCCATTTGAAAGTGTTCATGAAAGAAGAGCAACGTTCTGTCATCAGATTTTTGACCACTGAATAAATGAAACCGTTGGTTATTTACCACCGTCAGATGACAAAGCAGTATAGCTTAGCGTGCATGTTTCAGAGGCAAGTAAGTGTACGAGAGGGCTAAAAAGTTGAGTAAGTAATGTGGCGAACGCACCCCGTTCAGGCCAGTCACACAGAGTCATTACTCTGGTGATGATTGCTGTTTCTGAGGGACTAATTTATACGAATTGACGTATCACCGTGACAGAGTTGGTCGAAGACTTATAACTACTCACTTGAACCCCGCGTTTCGCCGGTAACGTCGAGGTTCGTTGGTTCGTTTACCGATAGTTTTTTGCTTCAGCATGATTATGCACGTCCTCAGTCCCCTCGCAGGACGGTCTCAACCGTCCACAATCTCCAAATTGAATGTCTCTCATATCGAGCTTATTCCCCCTACGTTAACAAGCATTGGTGGCACATAATTTCGAAACGACGATTAAGTTAAGTTCATGATTGGTTGCGCACACGTCCGAAAGACTTTTTTCGCAGACTATTCACGTAAGTGCACCGTTGGGGCAAACACATTGTCCTCGGGGATGATAACGTTGAAAAATAAATACATATATTTGCACGTACATGTAATACACACTTGGTAAAAATTCATTTGCGGCTTCCATTTGAACGTCCCTTGTAGATAATAAAGGAGTTGTAGTCGTTCACTTATGTTGTATTTTAGAAGTGGAAAATGGTCTTAAACTTATTACAGACATTTAAAACTTTCTGTTTTATACATTTTTCGTATCTTTAGTAGCACATGATTTTTCCCACCGTATATTAAAGATCTATTATCACATCAAAAAAACGTTAAGAGATGCCTTTTTGTCCGTTTTTTATAACGAAGGATTAAACCGTAGACCTAGTTTGAATTTGATTTGCACCTTTATATAAATAGTCCTTAAAATGATTTAAGCCCAAGCTGCTATTCATTTGAACTAATAAATTTGTGGGTCTTTACCCATTATTTTTGGAAACGTACTTATTGATTTACTGTAATTGTAATTTTGGTGTATGTAGTGAAAATTATTAGAAATTTTATTTGTCGATTTTTGTTTTGTTTAGGTTGTTGATTATGAACAACTACTTTTAAAAAGTTACATATCTTTATGGACTACTCATGTTATATTGATTTTTTCCACAAAAAAATCATCACTGAAATAAGAAAATGTTTACGTCACCGGAAAAAGGAACATTTTTTATGCGATTTGGACAAAAAATCGCATTTGAAAATTTGAAAAAAGTTGAACAATGTTTTATATTTTAATTTTTAATACATCAATATTTCGCATTAATTTTTTGTCATTAAAGTTTGATCTTTTTTGCCTTTTGATTATATGGAGGTGGTTTATTGTAGTTTCTTTTAAAAACAAAGGTAGACAAATATTGAGCATTGTTAATGTACCGTACGAAGTTTTCCAAACTGACTGATTTTCAGTTGCATGAAGATGCGTTAATATTTTACAGCTGTACAATACAACTTTTGATAACCAAGTGACATTGTTGTTAAACGATTTTCGCTCACTATTTTATCTTTAAGCAAGCTTTGTGCAACTGGACTATACTTTTTTAAATTAAATTCTGTTGCACAGCGCACTACAATGTATTAATGTAAAAACGATATGTGACGACTCCGTTAACTTTAACCGAGCGTTGTACAATAGAACTTCATACTGACTTTAAAACGATTTTTGTTTTGTTTTTGTTATGTTGTAACCTTGTTATCATATTACAATTGAAACAGGTTACATTGTTTTTCATTTAAAAAATTGCAGTTTTAGTGAAAAGGGGCTAATACTTACCTTGAAAATCACATTTTTTTAAATTAGTTTTTTCGTTTGGACGGTTGATTTGTGATGTCATTAATAAACTTTTGTAGAAAAATGTACGTGACCCACGTAGTGCCAACAACCTTAGAAAATCACGAGAACGATTAACATATTTCACTGTTCTTGCTGTTTTTTTTATAGAGTTGCATGCAAAACTAAAATATTCGTTATTTTTATCAAAATGTCAATAGTTTTTACTTGTGATAAATATAGCACCAACTCTTTGAATATAAATGAACTTTTTCCAAGTTTTATTTGTTTTTAAGCGCACTTCTTAATAAAAGTCGAGTTGGCATACCATTTCCAGTTATTATTACATAAATTTTGTTGAAATTAGCTACTTTTGACGTTTATTACTACTTATATTATTTAAGAAAAAGTATCGTAGCTAATAGGTTAAGGGCATAATTTTTGACCAAATCGAAATATATTTTATTGATTTATTACTAGTTGACGTTGCAAAATATTGCGATATTGAATTATGGGCTTAAGACGATAACTTGCTGGAGCTGCGTTTATGCAGGGAAACCTTTTAATCAATAATTGCTGTTTGCTTTGCGTATAAATAATTGTGTACGTTTAAAATGTTCCCTGCTCCTAAAAACGTTCGGTGATAAAGGTTGCACAAAAAATTAAAAGTATTTGTAGGTTCTCGATTTCTACAATAGCTATCGAAAATATAATGAAGATCCCTAGGGACATTTTTCGGGATAAATACTAGAGTATCATGTTTGTGATCAGTTTGTGGTAGCGGTGTTCATTTTTCCGCTTGAGTCAAACACTGAATTTGTCCGGTTTACAAAATTGTCCATAACTCACTTATTTATTATTTAATATACAACAATACGTCGTAAAGTTTTTGATATTAATTTGAAAGTAAACTTTAATAGGTTTAGTTTTTTGTAACAATTCTATTTTTTGCCAACTTGGAATTTTTTCATATAAAACTTAGAGTAAGTCGGGACTTATTAAAAAAATATTTTCTTAACTTTCACAAAATATATACCTACAATCACATTTGTGTTACAAAAAATAACGAAGTTATGGTAACTTTACGTACATTGTGTTTATTATACAGGGTGTCCCAGATTACATTTCCATCATGGGGATCTCGCTTATTATAAGAGATACAGGTTTCCTTAAAACAGATTAACTATTCCTAAATATAAGAGGAGCTACAAGGACAAAATTCCTCGTACCTACTTTAAAAGTTTTAGCAAAAACTATTAAAATGTAGAATTTCCTTTTTCTCTCATAACTTTTTTGTTTTATTCATTAGATCAATTTCATTAGTACTTTCTTGGGGTAATTTTTAATGAAGAATGTAAGTATTTTAGTTTTTTTATCACTTACCATTTTTGAGATATTACCCTCAATGGAATAGTTAAATGTGCCTTTTTTTAATGAGATATTTCTGGCTATACCTATTGTTATAAATAAATCACTTAACAGGCTATCTTTGAAAAAAGAAACAAAAAACAACTAATTAAATGTCAAATGACAGTATCAATTGTCTGCGGTACCATTTATTAGAATTTACATTATTGTGTAATTCGAAAGTCTTGGTAGTAATTGTTATAATTATTGCTACATTTAAAAATAGCGAAATATTTGACATGTTGAGATGCTACATTCTTTGCCATAAAAACTGGGTAGAAACTGAGCGAATATACTTAGAGCTATATCCCGAAAGAAGGCAACGAAGTGTGCATAATTACAGAAATTTGGAAATAAAATTTAAAAAATATGGTTTCTTCTAGACAGAAATCCAAAACAAATCAATGAAGAATTAGAATAATTAATTATTTTTTTACACAGTTACTATGGTAAAGAATGTAGCATCTCAACAGGTCAAATTTTTCATTTGTTGTAAATGTGCTCATAATTATATGATAACAATTTTGCTACAAAGACTATTGAATTACTCAACAATACTATAAAGTTCTAATAAATGATACCGCAGATAAATGGTAACTGTCAAGTGACATTTAATTAGTTATTTTTTGTTTTTATTTTCATAGATAGCTTGATAAGTGATTGGTAAATTACGATTTTCCTTGATTTTGTGACTTATTTATAAAATATATATAACAAGTAATATCTCATTAATCAGATTAAAAACACATTTTACTATAGCTACCATAGCCAACTTCGCGGCACATAAGAAAAAATGAAATTAGAGATAATATCTCAAAAATGGTAAGTGATCGAAAAAATCTAAAATAACAGTTACATTCTACATTTAAAAGTCTCTTAAGAAAGTACTAATAAAATTGATCTAAAGAATAAAACAAAAACCTTATGAGAAACTTAATGAGAAAAAAAAATTTAACATTTTCATATTTTTTGCTATAACATCTGAAGTACGAGAAATTTTGTACACATTTTTGAAAAACTAAAAAAATGCTCCTTCATGGCTAATTAGGGTTTCCATTCAAAAAAAGTTTACTTTATATCTTGAAAGTCAAGGTCGCTAAAAAATATTGTTATTAAATAAAGCATAATCTGTATTAAAAATCATTACAACATTTTGTTCTATTTTAATAAATAAAGAAGTTATAGCAAATTTTCAAAAATGATGAAATTTCGTTTTTCGTCTGTAGTGCCAAAATGGAAAGCGATATAAAAAATTTGATAACAGGCGTTTTTTTCTCAAAAAAAATATCCCAAGACACCGATATTACATGTTTGCCAACTATTACGGTAACCGAGATACCCGTAAAGCAATCTAATTTGGTTCATTATGTACATTCGAAAAGAAAATTGTTTGTGTCACAAACATTACTTATTAATAACCGAGACATCCTACAAATAATTAAGGCTACCCCTCTATTAACTACAAAAAAATTCTATGCATAATTTCAATGTTCGTTGTATTTAATAGTTTTGTATACGAATATTTATGTGAAATAATACGTTCAGTCTTTATCTGATAGACTTTATAATATCATTGTCCAATAGATATTTCAAAAAAGTTCAAAAAAATTTTAAGAATTTAAATATAATTGAATATTGTCGTGTCTTTTCTATGAAAACCATTAATAGTTTTTTGAATTATTTAACTAACGATCTCGCTTACGTGTAAAAATAATTTAGCTGCCCTACTTTCAAACCATTATTGTAGATACGAAAAGAGGAAATATCGCGAAAAAGTTTCATTATCAAAAATAATTTAAACCTCGCGATAAATGAACGTTTATTTATTCAACAAGCACAGATATAGCGGTATAGAAAGTTTGCTCCAATTTTGACGCAGGTTTTGAATTACAGTTTTGTCCATAAATTAATGACTACGCTATAAATGTTGTAAATTATTACCTTTGAAAAACAAATTGTGCTCTAAATTTATTTGCATATTCAAAAGCGCCATTTTTGTGACATATGAAGTTTAAATAGTGTTTAACCCTGTGCTACTACTCAAAATAAATTTTACACTGAGACTATCCAAGGGTCAGTATGACCCTCTCATAAATAAATTAATAAATAAATTAAGTTATAAAATTAAAACACACTACATATGAAAAAGGATATATTTAGGAATAAAATTATACATTTACTTATTTTCTGAACAGTGTGAACATACAATTATTGAGCAAGTATTGCAAATCGGGATTTTACAAGAAGAACAAACACTGTTCGCTTTGCGATCTTTTTTATAGGGACAAATGCCGCAACGCTTTCTTTTAGAATGCTGTAATGGCGCGAAACAAACACAAAGCGGCTGAACACACCACACACAACACACCCACCACACGCAACCTCGAGTGCAATACTGAAAATGTACGGACGGGGGACCGGGTTGGTTAAGAATTATTGTTTGAAAATTTTATTTCTAAACTTAATAGGGTCATAGAGACCCATGAGTAGAAACGAAGGGTTAATAATATTGAATTTGCCTGTAAAACTCTTAAAAATAAATCAACTGAAAGTGGTGGTAATCTTCCTATTTTTAAGAATGTTGTTGAAGATAAATTTATAATTTTAAAAAATGGATTTATATTTTGTTTATTACAAGGATTTTAGATTTACTTGTAAGCATTGATCGTATACAAACATTCTTATAAATTAATATTGATTTTGTTATTTCTTAATCTCGTTGTTTAACTTCAAAACAGATTTTTGCAGATGTAACATTAAAATAAATAAACACCAAAAGTGTGTTATAAAATACCTTGAAATAAAGATATATGGTTTTTAAAAAAAAAGTTTTTCGACTTTAAACTTTAGAAGTTTTGTTGAAAAGTAGGTAAATTGAGAGTTTTGCCTTACTTAAAATTATTTGAAGTTTAACTACACAAGAATTTGAATAAAAAAAAGGATTTTAACAAACTTCTTTAGCTATTTTTGGAAGAAAGGAATATATTTTATTCATTTATTGAGAAGTTGGAGGTAAAATAAAAATGTTTGTTTTATTTTATTTTAATCGCCATTTATAATGCTTTTAACTAATTAGATTAATTTACAAATGAATTTTTCATGTTTTTGTAACACCTTTTAGTAAAATTAAGGTAATATAAAGTTCAACCTCACCGTCTACTAAAACTGCAGTCTTTTCAAGCCGTTCAATCCAGTAAAAAGGTTTTTTTACTGGACTGTGGTCAGCGCAGATTTAAAGTTTTATCAAGTTCAGTCCAACATTTTCCAAAAGAAAAATTAGTATGTAGATATCTGTGATACCTCGGATTTTAGTTACTCGAAGTTTGGCTGACATGTACATTTGCTATTACCTATTTAATGAAAAAAGTTTTTTTCTAGAACAAAATTTAAATAAATAAATATCCAGACATAGTTTGTTTAACTTTAGTTTTTATTTGTCTACAAGAGCTTATTTACGGTAACAAGTTTAAAGGCCACATTAAGTGCTTTTTTTGTAAAGCAGTCTTTGTAAATAATTCATGCATTTAGATATTTTGTTAATGAATTCTAAACGAATTGTTTGCGTGTTTCATATCTGCATATTAATAGTTTTAGTATTTCATTTATCATTATTGCTTAAGTTTATTACCAGACATAACAATCGCCTAAATTACATCTAGAAATTTTACCCCATCGCCCCCGTTCCTCTCGACGGTCCTGGTTGCGGGACCCTGGGCAGAACCTAAAGGCGTGGCCTTTTTTGAGAATATTAAATGCCAATTTTTTATATTACTTTTAGTGATGAAGAAGAATGGTTTTGTTATAGAAAAAAACAATACTGAAGTAGATCACCAGTGTGGCGGACCGTACAACGTGTAAGTGTGTAAAGTAGGCAAGAGAGGGATGTACTTAAAATGTTATCCATTTTGTTTCAAATTGCTGGCCCCTGCTACGCGGGGCCCCGGACGCAGCGGTACGCGACAACTGGGCGACGGACGGTCAACAGGCGAGTCAAAGTTGGCGATGGTCAACTGCGCGATATTCAAGTGGGCGACGGTTAATTGGGTGCACCTGCACACTTATGTGAATATGGTTTAGGGAATGTGTTTGTTAATATTGGTAAAATGCATGAGTACCTACGTACTTCCGAAGAATTATATCATAATATCAAAATCTCTAGAATCACTTAAAAAAGATATGGTTAAAAACAATAATTTAAAAATGATTCATAATATTAAAATAAAGTAAAAAATAGTTATTTATGTATCAAGGCCAAAAAGTGTAACTTTTTCGGCCGCGTCTGGTTTGCTGGCCTCGACTACGTCTCGGCCAGCAAACAGGCAAGGCCGAAAAAGTACGTTTTGGCCGAGGTGCATATTACAATTTTTTGTGCGATCGAATTAAAAACAATTTAAATTTTTAGTAATTTTCAAAATTATAGGTTAGAAACTACGTGACATTCTGTCACTGACAGATGACGGCGTATGTACTGCATTACCGGCCCTCTCCCTAGCAACGGCCGTAAAAGTTACTTTTTCGGCCGTTGCTAAGGGTAACGGCCTGAAAAGTAACTTTTACGGCCGTTGCTAAGGATAGGGCCGGTAATGAAGTATTTTATGGTTGCTAACGCGTCCGACAAACAGCTGTTTCTAGTACGGTCGCACAAAAAAGTATATTAAATTCATTTATTAATATCATTTTGTAATTAACAAACATCTTTTCCGGTTTTTCCTAATTTTCTCGGATACCGTTTGAGATATTTTTAATTTATCTTCGGATTATTAATGGACACAGACTTTAGCAACTTTGCCATAATTAAACATATCCTTTAGGTGTCTAGGTATTGTAATAATAGAGATTCACATGTTTAAACTCGAATTTCAAGTAGGTACCTTGTATACAGGGTTCTCGTTTTTCGAGGGCCACTATGGGGATCTCGTAAACGGTAAGAGTTACGACTTCGGTTAAATTAGGGCAAAGTTGTATATTCAGGTGCTTAATAATTTAACGCAAACAGAACGTATCTAGCTCTTTTAGTTTTTGAGATATAGCGAAAAAAGTAAAAAAGTGAATTTTTGTTTTTTTGCCCGCAACTTTTTCATTTGATGTCGAATTTAATTTCTGTTAATACTTTTTTATGGCCACTTCTTGCAAGGACTCAGAATCCCCAATTATATTTTCTGTGCGACGTTTCGTTTTTTTAAAACCATCATCAGGTAAATTTTTTCTTATGGACGCTATATCTGATTTTAACGCCAATTTGTAGAGCATTATTTTCTGAATTTAACAATGTATAACACTTGGGACTTTTTTGAAACAATTGTTGTTAAAAATGGCAAAAACAAATATTTTATTTAAAACAAATCCTAATCGGCATGGTAAATAATTGTCTTTGTCCCTTTTTCCTTGAAAGCACGTAAGTAAACCGCATGAAATTACTATTAAAGGGATTTAATTAAAAAAATAGGTGATAATAAATATGTTGGAAATGCATTAACATTGTTCACTTATTAGCAAATATTTTTAGAATATTTTCTTTGGTTAAGTAATGAATTTCTGTAAAATGTGTATTTAATCCTTATTTGGCATACAATTATTTGTAACAACATTTTCGTAATCAAATAATATAAGGTTCATAGTTTACAAGAAACGTCCAGAAATCTGTTTACGCTTTTTGCTTATTAGAAGTCATTAACGCAGATAAAAGGCATAACTGGTTATTTTGCTAATAAAAACGATTGTTTTGACTAAAAATATAATTTTTAATTTTTAACTTAGAAAATAAGCATGTTTTGAATGAATTAGATAACAAAAATATTTTGATCAGCTGGATCAGGCATATACCACACTGTGCGTCGCGTCGTCCAATTGACCATTGCCTAGTCCAGGGATGGCAAATAGGTGGCACGCGTGCCAAACTTGGCACGCGAGAGATTTTCGACGGCACCCTAAAGAATTCTATAAATAAATTTGTTTTTAAAATTTTAAACTTTTTCGAAATGTTTTATTTATTTTTAATTAGTATGCTAATTATCTACATGCCATTTAAATATAAAAAAATTAAAAATACCAGAAAATAACAACTCTTTTTATATATGTTCAATAATTTGATCATTAATATGCATATAAAATACCAACTGTAGCGATGCACGGAACTTTTGATTGCATATTTATTTAGTGGCACATAAAAATCATGACGTTGGAAATACTGAACGAAATAACACGGTTGTTTCTGGTAGGTAGGTTAAGTTAGGTTAGGTACTGGCACGGGGAAAAATTTGTATTAAATTTTATCTTATTTTGGCACACTGATCAAATCCTATTTGCCATTCTTGGCCTAGTCGCTGTCGCCCAGTTGACGCGGACGCAGGCCCATGTCGCTCTTTTCTAATGGCGACCCTGTCAAGATACAATAAAGGTCCGAATGCAGTACCTCGCGGAAACCTTAATATTACGATTAATTTTGGTTACAATAATAGGACCAACTGTGTCATCACTTGTACTTCAATTTGGTGTGGCTTATTCTATGAGTAAAATGTTTGTCTATAGGTACTACAAAACATTTTGGAGATTCTTAAGTCGATATATGTAAATGATGACTGTGAAATAAATCACTGTCAAAAAAAGCAGCAACGTTCATTTTTTTGTACGTAATTCATTTTGGTTGCCGCATTTTGTTTTGTTGTTTTTGTTGAAATCTTAGTAAACTTTAAATGGATGTGTTTGCGGCCAGTTTCATTATAAAGTACTAAACGTTAAAGGTAACAAAGCTGTTTATAGAGTATTGGTAATAATCGTTGGTGTAAAATAGATTTTTGTAACGAAATGAAAGTCGCATTCTCGATTACGGAGATTCAATATTTGATCAGTGATTAACTTTTTAACTAGAAATTAGCGAACGAAATGGTTGTACAAATGTCTACATCCGATAAGCGAATCAGTGATGAATTTACAATGAAATTTAATTGCATAAACTAAGTTAGCTGTGATTTACTCTACCTTAATTTCTTATTAATCACTGATGTTCATGGATTAACCTTAGATTACATTAATAAGTATTATTTGTTTAAAGGAAGTAACGATATTTTTGGTACACAAATTTGTAGGGTTAAAATTATGTTAAATAATTAATTGAATTTTTTAAATTCATAAAAATGTTAAATCATTACAAGATTTATTTTGTGATAATTAATATTATTAGTTGAGTGTTATCCAGATTTTCGTTGAATTAATATTTTTTGACTAACGATGATAGAGTAAATAATAAAATCTAAAATAATATCAAGGCTCGACGATTTACAAACGTCGTTTTTTAAAGAACTGTTTATGCTATTTAAATTTTCCATTGTCAGTAACATTGGGCTTGTAATTAAACGTATAACGCAGGCGCATGTAAAAAGCGTAAAACCCAGCATAATGTTCGTACATGTAGAACATGTTGGCTGTAAATTAAAATGCTATCTTTCTAAATGCAAACGACATGCAATTTACAACAATAAAAAAGTAGTGTAGCAGGCTATGAAATTGGTAATTGCGTTTCATGTCCGTGACACAGAATCTATAAGTTAGATGTATAAAAATCATTAATATAAATGCTCCTATATCATATAATTTCTTATACTAATAGAGTTACGACCTCTAGAAAAAATACTGTGTTTCAAAGAAGTTGACGGATGTTGACGGATACAGATCTTTAACAAAATATTCTTATTTAGCGATTTAACTACGCCAGTATAAAATAATTTGGGAGTTTCGTTAAGAATACTGTTATAATAATATTTCTCGAGTTATAGCTGTTTTAATGATACTTTATAGGTAAACATAAAATATTTGATAGAATCAAATTAGAGCGCTTTAAAAAATTTCAAGTAAATACTATTCATTTCAGTTTTACACTTTAAGGCTGTCAATTTCTATCGTAGGCTAAATTAATTCATACCTTATAAATAAATTCAATTTTTCAATAATTGAAAATAAAAACTTGTTAATAATTTACTTACTGTTCTAATCTAATTAAGAAAAAAACTGTCATAAGCCATCTCAAATTTTCATATAACATATGAATTATGTTATATAATATAAGAATATGTAATTTTACTGCTATTATGTAATAAAGATAAATAATCCCTGGAGACAGAATACATAAACGATATCAATAGCTTACAAGTCTTGAAGAGTCTACTTTTAGATATTTTAACAAAAATAAACATTTATTTTCCAGGACCGGTTTTAATAATTTTATTTTAATAAATATAAAATAGTGCATAGAGAAATATTAGTTTTAGACATTAAACACCTTCATTCTATTTAAAAAAAAATTAACTTATTCGTGCTTAAAATTCAGCTAAACGGACCGACAGAAACAAATATCCTGCGTGTTAAAAGTTTAATTTCTCCGAAGGGATATTGTTAACAAAACTCCCAAATTATTGTATACTGGCTTCGTTAAATCGCGAAATAAGAATATTTTGTTAAACAATCTGTATGCGACAATATTTTTGAAAAAACGAATCATTTATGTACAAATACGTTTTACATTTTTGAAAGGGAATTTAATTTGGCATCTAAATGTGGAAAGTATACAGGGTGTTGCATTTAAAGTGAAAAGTCACATATCGGTGCGCAGAAACAAAACACTCGATATAGCTAAAAATATTTTTTGGTTGTACAACTCACGATCTCCAACAGATTTTAATTAAGTTTTTTTCTATCCTGCAAAATAATATGAAGGAAGTGGCTATATGTCTGCCGGCGGAATAGCTTATATAGACTTAGAATTCCGCCGGATTTTATACGTTATACAGGTGCTTTCCGCCGTTCAGTTTTTTAAGAAATTTAGAACTACACGCAATTTGCACATGTTCAGTTTAGAATCGTATTAAGCAATTAAAAACACACTTTGTTTTTAATTTTATTCTTTTAACTTTTACGGTTTTCATGATACTTATCCGTGTTGCTCAAGTTGTAATATTACAAATTGTATAAACCGGCTGGACCAAATTCAAATGTTTTACAGAGTATCTCGGTTACCGTAACAGTTAGCAAAAAACTGATATCGGTCTCTTTTTTTTAGAAAAAAAAAAACCGCCTGTATAATCAGATTTTTTATATCACTTTCCATTTTGGCACTACAGACGAAAAGTGAAATTTCGTCGTTTTTTAAAATAACACAAAATATTTTTATTAACATTACAATGCTTAATTCAAAAACAAAATAAAATTTTTTTAGCGACCTTGACTTTCGAGAAATATAGTAAATTTATATATTCTTAAACAGAAACCCTAGTCGGCCATGACTATATGAAAAAGGGTTTGTTTAAGCTTTTCAAAAATATATTTTTTATATATATTTTGTAAGAGAATCCTAGATATGACTAATTTTGTAAAAATTTCCTTATCAAAGTAGGCCATGATTTCGTAAACAAGTGATGTTTACAATTAATAAACAAATAAACGTCATATCCAAGTAAATTTGGAAACTTTTAAGCAAATGCTTGTGTTGTTTTGCATTTTATAACTGTTTATTGTGAACGTGGCTAAATTTGAACACTTTGATAAGTTTAATATGTTAGACATTTACATTGTAAGTGCGAAAAACGTAGCGGCTGCTGCAGAATTTGCTTGGATATGACATTTAGATATTTTTGTAAAGCTAAAAAAACGCTCCTTTATATAATTTTATAGCCAACTAGGGTTTCCATTTCAAAAAATACTCCTATAAGTTTATTTGATACCTCGATAGCCAAGGTCGCTAGAAAAAAATGAATTATGTATTTAAATTAAGCATTGAAATGTTAATGAAAAACTTAAAAATTTTGTTTATTCGAAGTTATTCGTGTTGTATATCGACGAATACCACCTATTTGTAGCACATAATGATTATGAAAAAACTACATATCTTGGAAAAGCGACCAGCAAAAAATTTAAAAAGTACAGCAAAAATTAGCAAAAAATTAGCAAAAAATTGTGACATGAAAACATTTTGACTTTTTAGCAAATGTACCTCACCGTAAAGTTGGAGTTACAATTCTTTTTTTTTTAATTATCTCCTATTAGCGACCAGCAAAAAATTTAAAAAGTACAGCAAAAATTAGCAAAAAATGAGCAAAAAATTGTCACATAAAAACATTTTGACTTTTTAGCAAATGTAACTCAGCGTAAAGTTGGAGTTACAATTCTTTTTTTTAAATTATCTCCTATTAGCGACCAGCAAAAAATTTAAAAAGTACAGCAAAAATTAGCAAAAAATGAGCAAAAAATTATGACGTTAAAAGTTTTTGTTTTTTGTTATGTTGTACCTCCAACTTGACGGACCTTTTACTCTCTTTTTCTCGTAATTATTTCTAGTGAAGGCTTTCAGTTCGAATAAAAATTGTAAATACCTAAGTAAAAATTGCTGATAAAAAAATGTTCAAACGCAAATCAATGTATGCAATGTTGCCAATTTTTTTTGTCTTTAAATGGTTCCTGAGGTCATAGGAAGCATGGTACAACATTTTTGTATCAAGATTTTCGACTTAGAATTTTACGAAGAATATCGTCACGTGTAGCGCTTCCGCCAATTTATATACACCCTGTATATTTACAATTGCATTCAACATGGTATGGTGACTATTATGATGTGGTATGCTGGTATGAATTCCTTAAAAGTGGAATGAATACATATCGTAGAACAGTTTTCCTGTAATAAGTTTTATTATCACATAAAGTACTCGTATGTAACGCTTTTGTTTGAAAACAGTGTTTAAGTGAAGTAGTGTTAAAATAAAATTAACATTGATTAAAAGTTACGTAAATTTCAAGAATTTTTTAGTTTTTCAAGGCGTGGATGCGAAATGGACGTTTTCTGTTCTGATTAAATAATCTTTGTATGTAATATGCTATCGGTCCGTAGTAAAATCGAGGACGGTTGTAATAAAAAACACAGGTCGTCACCAGGCTGTGACGTGGAGTCCGGGTCGGTGCATCGCGTGGCTCCGGGCGCCTTGGGCCGAGGTCAGGTCGATTCAGTGACCTTGACTCACTACTCACGACTCGACGCCTTATCCGATGCCATTACGTCACACAACATCGCTACCCCAACCCTAAAATCATGAAACACTCTGATTCCGTGTGTTGATTATGTAATTTTGAGTATCGGCTAATGTTAGGTTGTAAATTACACATTACTTTTGCATACATTATAAAGTTAAAATCTCATTGTTGCTTTATTAAATCCGTTTTTGGCCATTTTAGGTTACATGCATGCATGATACCGTAAAATTTTGTAGGCCACAAATGAATTGCTAGTTAAAGTAATATTAGTTTGGTGCATAAAAACGAATCAATTTTTATTGAAAATGTGAATCTTATAATTTTTTAACTGCTCGTAGGAGTTGCAAGTCATAAGAGTACAAATTTATAATTTTCAGTATTTGGCAGACGCTCCAGGTTAAGGAAGGAGAATGAAACCGAAATATAATTAAAATCGCCCACGCGCGACAAAGTTTTGATATATTTTTTTTTATTTTTTATGGAAGGTTATGCAACAGGGAGACTTTAATATGTTCGTGATGTCGCGAGATATTAATAACAGGCGAGTGACAGTAACTTATACGAGGTGCGTCTAGAAATAAAGAAGCCATTTCTCGTTAAGATAAAATTATATGTTTCTGGTTTTTTTCTTTCAATTGTTTTAAATTACCGTGTCTACCCTCATAGCCTACTTAAAAATATCACTTTGCCCTAATAATTAACAATAAAATCGCGATATCTCGGAAAATATCAATTTTAGGTGAAAAACAGCCTTTATGTTTTCGAAATATAATTAAATTTTGTGTAAGTCTGTAAAAAAAATATAGGGTGTTGTATTTAAGAAAATTGAGTTATCGATGTTTAAAGTTACACGAGTTTGACCAAGCATAAAAAACGCCCTGTATAATATTTTTAAAATGTACGTGGTACAAAGTGTTAATTAATCTATTGTCAATCTAATTTCCAAGCGAATTTATTCGGACTTTTTAAAGTTTCCAAATGTTGAAAAAGTACTGCATTTTCATGAAAATGCAATTTTCATGAAAACGGTTAACTTTAGACCCATATAACCTTATACATTTTTTGAAGTAAATTTAAAGAGGAATCCAAAAATATACAGGGTGTTACATAAGAAAAAGTATAACTTTGATATGCCACCCTTTTTTGGAGCTTCCTGTATGTTTGAAAATATTTTTAAAATGTAACCCTTATTGACTTACATAATTTAATCGCGACAGAAGTTTAAAAATATATACCTTTTCGCCATAAAACTCCGTGGCGTCCGTCGTGACTCACCCTGTATAAATAGTCCCCCAAAAAATTTGAAGATGGAAATTATATTGAATTATATGTTTGTATATGCTCGCACTATGTAAAAAGTTGGGCTATATTTAGCACAATTTTCATTACATTAAAAATACAGTACATACAGTACAAAAAAATAAAATACGGTACATTTATTTCTGTTTAAATTATACAATACAGCGCCTTAAAATACAGTACTGTACTGTATAATACAGTACGAATGGTCACCGTAGCCATCCTATTAGTTTAATACCCTTGTATTAACTGTACATGTCCAATCATCCTATTAAAAACAAATATATATCTGTACCGTTCTGTGTGCTACAAGGAATTGAAAGTATTGGCAATATATTATAGTCCTAGTCCTAGTTATAAATATATATATATAGATATAATTTGGCTGTAACTAACTAAGGGAATCGGTAAAAACAAAAAAATTTCACTGCAATCCGGAATAAAGGAAAACTTTTATAGTGCATTTCTGTAGAAACGTATGGTTATCTTTTTCCCTCTTTTGTGAAAGTGGGGGAGCTAACTTTATGGACCAACAATTATTATCATCCCGGACGGTATAACCAACCAGTTCTTAGTTTTGGAATTAACGTGGTATTACTGCTCTTTTATATAAATCTAGGCGCTTATTTTTTCAGCTCCTAAATCTATCTACTAATTTGACAGCGATAAGTTTTAAAGAAAACAAACGAGTATTGACCATCACACTTCAGTATTGCAATAAATTAATTAATTACAAGATTACAACTCAACAATTAATTATTTTAAAATTAACCTTGTAGTTATTCGAGCATTTCCGGTTACTAAATACTTTTAAACATCTTTAAACTTTATCAATTAAACAATTGAAATGTTTTAGATCTGCGGTCTTTAAACTTTTAGCATCAGTGGAACCTCGCTACTAAATCTTGTTAAACTTTTAATAAAAACATAACTTTAGTTTAATGTGGGTAAATGCAATACAACTTAAGTAATTTTAAATAATTAACATTTCACAGAAGTTTTAGACAGGATTTTTTTAAACGTAAGTGCTGTTTTTGCAAACATTTTATTGAAACAAAAAAAAAGTTTTTAATCATAGTTTGGCTAGACTAGTAAACATGGGGTTTAGAATACCATTAGAGAGTTACGTGTTTAGTAAAAGTATAAACAGAAAATTTGCATATTGTGTCCAGTTCCTGTGATATTCTAAAAAGCTAAAAAACCTCAATTTATTTTAATTTATACTTATAACTTTCTTATTATCAACATTGAAAATTAGAAATTTGGTATTCGTAGATAGGACACTCCATAATTGAATGTTGTTTTAAAAATTAATACAACATACATAGATTTTGCGCAATAATCAACTTTTTTATAAAGAAGGATAATGAGCGTATTAATGAAGTTACAAAGAAAATATAGAACTTTATCGACTTAGATTTGTAAAATAGATCTAAAGGCGTAAACGGATATTAAATATTTAAATCTGTTGCCGAAATGTAATATAAAGAAAATGCCTGTACGTTAAACATGTTCTTTTGTTTCAAAATATTAGTACCATTTAACCGCACATCATATTGTATTTTTGAATTTTAAACGACAGTGGTACATCACATTAAATGTATCGTTGCTTGAAAATAAAACTAATAAATAGCAACTGTAATTACAGTTATCTTATAAAAACAAAAACATAACTTGAATCTTATCTATAATAAATGAAATTTTATTGCACCTCTATGTTTTACTTTCAAAATGCATAGAAATGTACTGGTACTGATAATTTAGGCTTTATTTCGATATTTAATATTCTTTTAGCTAATAGATAGATTCCTTTCATAAATATGTCGTTACATTTGTTTTGTAACCTCGGTAAAAACCGAAGTATTGTCTGCTTTAATTCGATTCAAATCGGATTACCGTGTACATTATTTTAAAGTGTAATCATCATATTTTTATAGAACTAGTCACTCGAATAAATAATAATAATGGCGTCAACTAGTAATGAAAAAGTCAATTTTAACGAAGCCATGCGATGAATGCCTTGGTATAAACTACGAATACAAAATTCCTATTTTTTTGTGATAATATTAACCAAGGTATAATTAACACTGAAAATTAAATTTTTCATGATGTTTTAGAAACCCTTACTAAGCTTACTAGTTTAATTTTAAGCTAGTATAATCATCCTTGTATCTTTATAACGATTTCTGAGATGTTCTTGTTCTTCGTTAGAAATATAAACTCAATATAAACGTGTAGCAAAATAAGTTAAAGAAATATTTGGTAGGAAATTTAAATTTTAAAAAAAAGTGCTGTATATTGTGTTTCTCATATAGGTACGTTTTTCCACAATATAAGTTAATATTTTTTACGGAAGAGTCAGTATATTACAATTATGGTATAAACGTGTAGAAACGGCATGTTTTATCTTTTTCTTATGTGTATGAACATTATTAAATAAAAGGTATATGCGTATATGTTATTACATTTTAGGCACAATGCGCTGGATAAACGTAAAAGTTGATATATTTAATGAAACAATGTCAACTCGATTAACTTATGTACAAACCAAAAAGTTATTACCTGCTCACCGTAATACCATTGAGAGTTACCGAATAAATAAAAAGCTAATCGTATTAAACATGTCTATCATTGAACGGCCTTAGTTTTTTATGTAATTATATTGCTTAAACATCAGAGGTCAAAGCATATTTTTTATAAACGCACATATTTAGAAATGTATGTAAGATGAACTTGTTGACAAATATTCAAGAACGTCATGTTTTATGAACGCGGTACACCCATTCATCATGTTTGACATTTTGAACGATCACCACCTGAACTAATGACTAACTTAACTGTATTAGGTAGGACTTATTGACATTTATACAAACGCATGCTAGCGTACTTTGGGCAGGTAAGAATTAAAAAGTCGTTAAAGATGTAATCAGACTAGGTTAGAAAAGTAAATTACCTCAATTTACAAAACAGAAATTGTTTTTACAGGCATTTAAGTACCGTCCTTATTGTAATTGGTTTTTATTTATACTTCATTGCACGCTTGACACAAAAGGAAAAAATCGAAATTTCCATATCGATGTTTTTTTTATGAAACGCACATCCGTGTTTTGCTTGCTGTGCCACGGCTTTGAGACGTGTGAGTTCCGGTACACATTTGGTTATTTTTCTTTTGATACGTGACGTATAAAAGGCTAAAAACTTCTACATTTACCACGTTATGCACATTTTCTGATTCATTTAAGACATTTTGATGATTTTCACGACTGCGTCTGTGTTACGCACTGTTTGTGGCAGCATAAAAATAATACAAAAACGTATGTTTTCTTAAAAACGGTAATAAATGGCGTTTTTTATTGTTGAGAATACAATAATTCGATAATTAAAAAAATTCATTTAAAACCACCATGTATAGTAGTGTCTTTTTCATTTTATATTTAAATGTTTTTGTAATTTCATATGAAAATAAGAAATGTAAGGAATTCAATCGAAGTAAATTATAATACTTTAATAACTGCAATATTTGATTTTTTTAATACACATAACAATCAAGAAGTTCCTTTTTGTAGTTTTTTAGTGTAGTACGCATATAAACTTGATCCAAACAGACCAGTAATGAATCAGGTAATTATCCCACGACTGTACGGCCGTTAGTCTATTTCTCCTAAAATGTTAATATAAAAGGAAAATATTTAGGGTCATATAATTTTTATTCGTTTTGATGCGATGTTTTTTCATTGTTGAACATTTTTGCAATATAAATGACGTTATTTAAGTAATTAACACACCTACATTCACACATCATATTTAGCAGTTAAAATATATTTTATGTAAAATAATAACGAAGTTGTAAGAAATAGTCTTAAAGTGTAATGGAGTATGTGACATTAAACGTAAATGAAATATTTTAAATACATTTAAACTGCAAAAGTGGACTGAATTTTTAATTTTATGGCTTAAACTTCAACTTTTCCAAATTCTTTACTTACTTACTTAATCCATGTCGCCTATCTACCCTCACGGGTGTAAGGCTTTCCAAATTTTAACTATAACAATAATTGATGTTTTGTAAATATCATAAAAAGTTTTTTTAAACCTATTAGTAGAACTTGTGAAACTATACCGATAATTGTTCTTTTTTGTAATTTTAAGCCATTATAATTATTTTACGATTAATCAGTAACACAGGTTTATTATTATTGTTGTAAGTTAGCTATAAGGAAACAAATTTCTGTACCACAATTCTATTTATATTTCTCTTTTGTTTGCAGGTATGTAGCTTGTTTGTAATCCCCATGGAACAGCAATAATTAAAGGGCGAGGCATGCGTACAGTAAGTGTTATAAGTTTGAATTAATGCAATATAAATACAGAAAAACAACGATAAATTTTGTAATTAGCTATTTTCGGAAATTGCCACGTCAATCATCACAACTAATAAAATTAAATAAATTTGTTACGAGTATTAAACCTGTATAACACTATTTTTAGGATTTTACTTAATTAAAAACGTTACTTTTAAAATTTGATTTTTTATGGTTTTTCATGTTTTCTAACATTGTTTAAAACTATTCTTTATTGAATTATTAAATTTATTGTTTCTTGCACAGTAAAATCGTATATTAAAATATAAAGTTATTGTTACATACATTACTAAGTATACATATCTTTTGGAAGTGTTTACAAAAAGTTTAAAAAAATTGTATGCCGTAAAAGAAATCCGTGTTAAATAAATAAATTTAAATATTGTGCCGGTTTTCTAGACATTATGCCACAAAAAAAACGTGCGTCCTACGTTTCATACAATAAATTTGAAATAAAAACTATAACTAAAATGGGTCTATCCAGTTTTTCATGCTGGAGGTACATTTATTTTTGCAAAGACCCTGTTTTTTGGAACAAACACTTTAACTTAATATCCTAATTGGCAAAATTTATTGGAGGTTTTATATAACCAATAATTTTATGTAATTGTGTCAATTCACAAATTATTGTTTGGCAGGATAAGTAACTTAAACCTTAAACCTTAAACGACTTTTCTTTATGTAAAATGTTGTCGACTGTCAATTTCTTATAAATATGTCTGCTAAAAAAACAATACTACCATTTTATTTGACATCTGAAATATTTGTTTGCATAAATTTCATAATTTTAATTTTTATGTTAGGAAGAAATTAAATTAATTAAAAAAACGCTTTTTTGTTTGTATCTAGTTAATCATGATTTTTTTAAACCATCTGAATATCTGTACAATAGGGCCACCAGACTGGAAAATCAACTCCTGTAGCACATATAATATAACCAATATTATCGGCCATCGGCCAATATTGGTATAAGGCGGCTAGGGTTAGAGACAGGTGTTGGCTAAATATAGATTTTTAATATTATGCCAATATTGTTAAACGATATTAAAAAAATATTGTTTTTTCATTTTAAAAACATATTGGTATACAATATTGTATTCATATTGGTAATTAATATTAATTCTACATGAAATAATCTTATTCAAATAGTACACATAAAAAATAATATTTACTTTATTGTTACTTACTACATAAGACAAAAAATAATATCACTTTGTCTATCACACGTAAATAATTGTGCATATGTATTTACTGCAAGTTTCCTAGAATTGTAATTTTTTATCATTTACAAATCAATTTAAGTAAGCATATTTAAAAAGAATAATTAAAATAATAATTGAGAATTTAAATTTATAATTTTATCTTTTCATTAAAATACGGGACATGGGGCAGTCTCGCCAAAGACAATACGGTATAGCAAAATTCGATGTAAAATACAATACGTCACAGCTTTATTTTTAAACAGTAAAATTAACATATAAACAAGAAATAAAAACATTTAAATTTTATCTCCATCGATATTAAGTATTTCGCAATCATTTGTAGAAAAACAAAATGCTGTTGTTTAAAAATAGAATAATAACGTGGTAACAATTTCTGGAGTGAAATATATTCCTATAAATTTTCTTAAATTACAGTCCAGTAAAATATGTATTAGAAGCGACATGGTTTCCATTCAAAGTGAACCGTACAGTAATAACTAATGGAAACGTCTCGTGTGTAATTTCCAAAGAATGACATGCAATGTTCCCAGTTTTATTTCGTTCTTCTGAGAAACAGCTATTGATAGCAATAACCCTCCTAAGTATTTTATTAATTTTAGGTTCGGTTTACATTTATTTTCGTGTTAGCGATTATATTACCGTGATCGTGGTTATTATAGAAAATAAAAATACTTGTAGTTCACAGTTTTTTTTAGGATTTCATTCAATAAATTTTTCATGTTTCTATTATTATCATGAACTGGTTTTTAGCGAAATTTTATTACACCGTCACGCTATTACAAGTTCTAACATATAAAAGTATTCTCGCTGACTTTATGTGTGATTGATGCTTTATCAAGACTGTAATAATTTATTTATATGCTATATATGTACATTCAGTCTCAACAAATGACTGTGACGTATTGAATGTTCTGTGATTGTTCAAAAACGCCTATATATTGCGATTTTAAAACCGAAGTCACGTGATAGAACGTTAGTAAATTCGAAGCACTCGAAATTTCAAACTTAGTTTAACGTGCTTAGTGCTAAATTAATATGACAGTTGAAAGCGTCCATTAATTTTTTAAATTCCAAAACAAAATTTGTTGTTGTTTTATTCACCAAAAATTAGAAGTACCTGTTCTCAATCAATAGCAACGAGCCCTAGTAATGCTAAATTACAAATTGCCTACTAAAAATAATTTTACAATACATTGCCTACCAAAATTAAACCATACAACCCTTAACAATGACCTTTTAGTATTTAAATAATAAATGAAATCTGTCTGATTATTTTGGTAAAAAAAAAAATCGGGAAATTATCACACACTGTACCGGGTGTCCCAGAATGGTATTTGTAAGCCTCTATCAGTAGATACTAAAGTTATAAAAAATTTAACGTAACATTCTTTACAGGGCCCACAAGAAAAATATTATTATTTGAAATTAATAATTGACTTGTGCTAGGTCGAAATTAAAAATGTGTTAATTTTTTAAATATTTTACAAAATAATTTTAGAAAACCCAGGTTTGAAACAAAGTGTTACATAATCTGCCCTTATTGGATACTGCGTCGGTATGTGTTGCATTTCCTTTAATATCACATACCTATTGTCAACAATAAAAAATTTTAAAATAAAATATTGAAACAATATCTTAATAAAAAAATCTAGTTGAACTATTTATAAAGCGCAGAAAAATACTATAAAAATTGGGTTCTAGGACAATTATCCCCTGGACAAAAAAAAAACGTAATAAAACCCTGATAAATTAAAATATCGATAAAATATAATTGTTGCAATGTAAAGTATTACAATTGCAACAACAAAAAATAAATATAATGGAGAATAACAATGTAATCTTCTTTGGGTGTTATCTTTGAATGCACAATCAAAATGCAGAAATTTTAAGTCCTTGTACCTAAATACCAATCGAACTGCAAAAAAATTATTTAATATAGAATTTCTACAATCTAAACATATAACAGTTACAATTGATTGTGTATTCCAAGATAACCTGAAGAAGATTAAATTGTATTTCTGCCTTCCATTTGTTTTTTATAATTGCAAGTTTAACACTTTACGTTGCGACAATTATAATCTACCGTTATTTTAATTTAATCCTCAGGTGTTTTTTGCACGAATAGTTAATTGTGCGTTTTTTTTTTTTGGAACGGGGATGTATTGCCTGGGGGTCATTGTAAGGGGGTTATTATCCAGGGGGTAATTGTCCTGTTACGAAAAATTTTCATGACTTTATAAATGATAAATCGTTTAAGCAATTTACGTTATTAAATATTATAAATTTAATAAATGTCACTTGTCTTTTTTAAAAAGAATCTCGTGTAGAAATGCTAAACTATTTTCGACGCTCAAGTCTCTTCATCAGTAGCTTTCTTATTCTTAATAGAGGGATAGAATTTCTACCAGAGATTTTTTGTGAAAAAGGTAAATGATTTTTAATTAAACTTATTGGTCGTCATTTTTTTCCGTTAATGAAATTGGATAAATATGATGTTTTTCTTTATTAAACTTAAAACTATTTGTTTAAATGTTCCTCGGTGCATTTAAAAATAAATGTAGGTTATATAGCTAATGAATTTTAACAACTCTCGTATGTAGAGAAAACTTTTTAGCAACTCCACTAATAGAGATATTAAATAATTTGTCGTCCAAAAAGTTTAATTTTTAACCCGGCGCATCCACCAGAATTTTAAATTCGTATATTTACGTATATTTACGGTTTTGACAATAGCAACATGTTATTGCACAATATATATTTAAGGGTTTGACAGTAAAAGGGTTTTAAAGGAAAAAATTCTAAAACTTTATCTTCAATTTTCCTCCATTGGGGGGTGCAAAATATCCATTGCACCTCCCCTAGTTTTTTTTTCTGAGGGCTGGCAGTTTTTTTCTGCAGATTGATACTGGGCCGCGAACCACAGTTGGAGAAACGCTGGATTAGTGTATTAATTAAAAGAGCATTTTCACATTTCTAATTTGGAGCAATAAAATCACAAAAATGTTTTCAGAGTAATGATAAATAACCATTTTATTATTTTTATGTGAAGTTTTTTGTTAAGGTACATATCGATAATCTAGTTCAGCTGTTCCAAAACATTGGAAATCGAGAACTCTTTCGTAAAAGAAACATTTTGGTGGACGCCTATTTTGTGTACTCGTCTGGTTTTTGTTTCGATCATTATATGTAAATAATTTGGAAGCGACTAGAATATTAAAGCGATTTATATAATTAAAGCAGTTAAACGTGAAATGAGCAATTTAAAGTAATATAGTCCTTAGCGGTAAAATTAAATTCTGTTAGTTAAATTAGTCCTGTGCTGTAATATCGTAAGTGGTAAGCAAATTTCATATACAAATTAAATAGTATTAACCATTACTAACGCTATAATGTAACTTGTTTAATGAAAATTAATTCAGTCAGTTGTAAATATGTAAAAATGTTTCTTCACTTACAATTTAACGTATAGTGCAAAAAAAAACATTTTAAAATTATAGTGATGGAAAAAATACGTGCAGAACAACTTATATTTTTCGCAACATTTCGATTTAGTAGATCTTTATAATTTTTTGAGGCAATGGTCAAACCAATGAATGACAGAATTTGTTAGAACTTTGTAAGATACGGGCTGTTTATTTTGAAAATAATGTTAGTCCAGTTTGAAAAAAAAAATTAATTTGGTGTGAACGTTTAATTTGCAGACAATTATTTACAGTTTATTTTTAAATATCCATATGCTCTACTTGATAGTGGTAAATGACATTAGGTTATCATTTATGATTAAAATGGTTCAAGTCCATTTCTCGTAGTTTTATTAAACACTGGGTAATGTAAGGAGGAAAACCTTGCCATTTTACAATTACATTCGCCAAATAATACAAAAATCTACGTGTTTATAAAAACTTAAGTCTGTTTTATACTAAACTATTTTTTCGTTTAAGAAAATCGTATACGATTATTAATAAAAAAATTTCGTTCAAGAATTTAGCATGGAAAATATGAACCATTTACATTGTACTAATTTTTGGTACGAAAACTCCAATATATTTTGGTTACTTTTTAGTAACTTTTATCATATTTCGTTGGCACCTTGAGTAACCATGTCAAATGTTCAATTTGATCACAGAACAGAAAGCGAATCATTTTCAAATTTAACGTGTATTTAACGCTTGTTCCATTCTATATATTTATTCCTACAAAATAAATTGTGAGGAATAACGGTAATAAGTAGTATTTAACATAGTTTTATTGTTTCAGTTAACCTAACCCACAAATGACATGCGGTCAGATACAGTTACAGTACTCGAACTCGAACTGCTGAGTTGCTTTGTTTGCTGTTGAGCCAGTGTTAAAAAAAGTTTACAAATAGTTACTGATAAGCAAATTAAAACAATCATCCCTTTTTTTGCATAAAAATTGTCATTTATGAACCAGTTATAATTCGTGATATCTTTAAGTTAAATTGTCAGAATTAATATTTTAGTAGTATATTTGTTGAGTGCTATACAGCAAAGCTTGTAAACACTTTTCTTTCCCAATGAAATTTACATTTTATACTTGAAACAAGTGACGGTGGTTTAGTAAAAATAATCGTGTTGTTTGATCTAACTGTTAAACACTCTACTTAGACAACAGCTATAAAATAACGTTTTTATTTATCTTCTTTTATTTGATTGCTCCTAGACACGCGTGATTTTGAATACAACATAATAAATATTTCCGTTTGCTTTAAAAGTAAAAGACGTAGCGGAATTTTTTGAAAACATGCTCAGAAAATTTGGTCGCACGCAAAGTTGTTGACTGTTACTAAATATAAAGAAATTCAAGCAAATAGAATTTCTTTTAAGATCTTGACCTTGTTTAAAATGTACGCTAATCACTCGTCTTTCTGAGGGGTGAGTTAATATACGTATACAGGCTGCGTTAAATTCATTGGCGACCATTGTAATGTCACTTATTATTACAAACATACCGTAGGTTTAAATTTGGCTAAATTTTTAAATGAAATATCTCATAAAAACGAAGAACTTGCCAATGTTGAGTTTTTAAACGATATTTGTAAAACTTTGGTTTTGTTTTGTCATTTTATTATTAACTGCTAACAACATTCTATAAAAATTCTGCTTTATGCGGAATGAAACCTCGCTTCTAAAGTTCTGTACCACTTCAAAGACACTTGAATTAGGTACTTGTCCAATACATAAAAGAATGGAAGACAAACAATGGCAAGATCTGCTCAAGATCTTCTGTATTATCTCTTACAATAGCTAAACCCACGCCTTCTTTCACAGTAAGAAACGTTATCCCCTGTGCTTTGAGTTTAGAATGAATCTGCTGTTCAAAATTCTCCGAAGCATTTTATTCATTCATCGGAATCTTTTTTAACTTTTTATAGGATGCAACACTGATCGAATATCTTCTTTTATTAAGTATATAAAATATAGTTATTTAGGTCAAGACAAGATATTGAGTTAAGACGTACGTTCTTGCTTTTTAATATTAATCGTATTATGAAAATTGCAATGATGAATATCGGTATACAAGCTGACCCAAATTTGAGGCTTAAGATGGAAATCTCGCTTATCTTAAAAGGAGCGGATCAGTTAACTACAAGCGAATTTGTAAGAATTACGATGATGATCCCCAATAGTAAAAATGTCTGATATTCAAAATGCAAATGTTAACAAATATTTAGTTCAGCTTAAGTTACTCAAACAAAATGTTTGTAGTTATTTGATATTTCTTATAAAATGTTAATGAAACATGCAAAAAAACAAAGTTTTTTGCTCAGGTGCTTGCAAATAATTATTGAACTAAGACGACAAGGCAATTTACAGGTTTTAATTCGTGATGAATATCTGCATGAAATTAGAGAAAATTAACAAAATCGTTTAAAAATTATTTTTTTTACACATAAGTTTGTGTTTGTATAATAATGGACACACTACTGTACAATTTATTTTTTGCTTAAAAATGGACCTAAATAGATAGTTACGTTTGGGTCGATCAACATGCCAACATTTAAAAAAAATATACCTTTATCCTTGGATTTTCAGTGATATTAAAAAAAATAGAATAAAAGTTTTTGTTGGTTTTTTTAAATTATGTTTTACCAATAGTGACTGACCAGGAGCTTTTGGCGGTTTTCGAAATGACAATTTTTTTTTTTTTTGCATTTTGCACATCGTGGTTCTTTGGCACAGTACTTTTGCATGTGTCCATATGCTTGGCATGTTTTGCATTGTGGGACTAGGTTGGATTTTCTGATTAATTGTATTTTAATCCTAATACCCAGTATGTCAGTGATTGCAAAAATCTTGTTAACATCATCATCATGTCTGAATACCAACATAAACAAACATATTTAGCGGTTGTTTTGTCTTTCATTTCAGTTTATTAGTAGCATCTTATACCTTAAATCCTCTCTTCCGAAGTTCGGTAATTACCTTTTTCGGATTGCAGGAATAATACAGTTTAATAGCTATTACTTTGGTTGTTATCCAGTAGCATTTTAGGTAACATAGATACGGTAACTTTCTCCATCTGGTATATTAATTTTTATATTTTCGTTTTTTATTACTTTGATCCAAAATCCAACAAGCATATCACTTAGTTTCTCGTGGAGTTCATTAAATTTTCGATACCTACCACTATCACTGGTGGGGGCAATTGTACTTTTTTTTATCTTACTTCTGTTCTTCTGTTTTTCTGTTGAGGCATTCTGTTCTTTTTGTGGTGGTGTTGATAAAGAATCCATTCGTCTTGTTTTGTTATTCTTTTCTGTTTTTGTTTTGCACTCTGTCTCTTGATAATTTCTTCTCATCGGTTAGATAATCAATTTTTTTTAAATTATTATGATTGGCTGTTGTTTCCGCCCAACACTGTTTATATTTCTGCATAATATCTGGGTTAAAAATTCTAGAGGACCAGGTATATTATTATTATTATGTATTAGAACCCCGACAAGTACACAAAATACACTTTTGGTTTATTTTGTATACTTTTAATGTTTATATTACGGTGCAATTGCTTTGAGGGTGTTAATTTATGCTTTTATTGTTGTGGTAGGCCGTACGCAGATAAATATTGATCGAAAGCGCGCTTTTAGCGAAGAATAAGTCGCCTTGTACAAAATCGTTAGTACGTCACTGGTACTTTATATATCTTTTGTTAAATTTACTTAATTATATTTTATGGAGATATATACCACACGCTCGTCTAATCTCGAGGGAAAATCGTGACAGCAGTAGTTATAAACATTGGACATTGACAGAATAAAACAAAACATAATAAACATGTGCATTATTAATGCTATTCAGTATTGAATACATCTACTCAATGCAACTTTAAGTTTTTACTTGAATAAAAAATTAGATAATTGGTTTGGCTAGCGTGACTTTAACAATTAGCTGTGTATTTATCGATTATAATAAAGCTACTGGAAACAAATTATGAAGCTTATCACGTTTGTCAACCATAAGCTTCAGAATCAAGATTTTTTTTGTAAAATACTTTTGTGATAGGCACAAAAATTGACTAATATTAGCATTAAAATTCTTTTTATTTATTCTTCTTTTTCTTGTCTTCTTATTTCCTATAACGCTGTTATTTCATTTAAATACCATTTTAACTATGTGCTTATTTTAATTTCTGTTTTGCATTCTTTTTATAGTTCTTTTTTCTGTTTTTGCTTGCTCCGTTAGCAACTTTTCCTTCCTTTAGGCATAAGGTAAACAAGCCATTCTTTTTCTTATTTTTTTTTTCTTCGCTATTACAGTCATCGTTATGACTCTTTATTTATGTTCTCTTACTAGTTTTTTTTAACTGGTTTTTGTAATTTTTCTCAGTTGCTCATTGAATTCATTTCCTCCTGGGAAACTATTGTTTATAATTCTCTTTCTCTCTTTGGTATTTTCTTTTTGCTTTGTTTTAAAAAGCTTCTTTGTTATTGAGTCTTTTTGCAGGCCTCCAGCTTTAGAAAAGTAACAATTCGACCTTTTTTTCGGAGCTTTATGACAAGTGCTTGGCTAGTCAAGCCATAGTTGACCAACCCAGCGATCCTTGCGGCCAAAATTCAAACTAAAATTTACGCAAGAATGCACAAAGTCTTTTATCCACCATGCCGATCAAAAATCACATAACAAAATATGGGTGAGACTTCTTTTCTGAAGTTTTATTAATCCTGATTAATGAATTTTATGTAATTTTAATTCATTGTTAATTTCTTTTCATGAAAATGAGATTGGTTCGACAGTATAAGTTATCAGAATTCTAAACGAAATATGCAAAAGCCTTAACGAAAAAAAATTTATAACTTAAATTTCCTTGACGTTTTCCAGATAATTAATAAAGTATAGTATACAGGCCTACTTTTTAAAGTAACAAATAATCTATTTAGCAATAACTATTTGCTACTAAACAAATTCTGCTTGTAAAACTTTTTAGTAAAATTGGATTTCATCAAGGCAGTGTTCTCTTGCCAAATCTGTACTTAATTAAAACAACGAAGATACCTGAAACAGAAAAAAAAGGAATAAAAGACAGTACCTAGTACAAATTTGAATTTTGCAAATGTTTGCAAATAATTATGTTATAGTAATTATAAATGAGGTTTTAATAAGTAACCTCCAATATAAAATTTAAGATCCGAAACATTGGGTTGGATATTAAAAAATAATGTTTTAATCTATAGCTCCCTAGAAGCTGAATAGGTACGCCACTGATCGGAAGTAATTCAATTTTATGCAGACACAAAATTGTGTATATTAAATCTCTTAATAGTAAAATTTTATCACCCATATAATGGCTTTATTTAATTAAAAAATAATAAAACTTTGCAATTTTTTATTGAATAAATGAGAATAGCAAGGAAAATAATTTAATATTGTTATTAAACTTTTCAGACATTTCTCATAATGTTTCATGTATATAGAATTTTATGAATTGTTTGATTCAATTATTAACATGAATAAACCTAACTAAAAATCACTTATATTTTTATTGAAATATATTTGTCTCAGTGCAAAACCAGTTTCGAGACTCCCGTATCTTCTTCAGTTAAAATATTATTTATTGTTTATAATGCAACTGATACAGAGGCGGGAGCCTTAAAACTAGCAGTAATATTTATGAATAGAACTGCAACTGATTAATTTTCTACCCAAAAATAAGTTCGAGTTTGATTTTGAACAGGACCGTACTACTTTTTTATAAAATTTAATGAAACTGAATCCCCACAACTCCGCCAGTGGTTGCTTGTGGGACTTGAAATTTTCACCGATTGTGGTAACCTGTAAGGTGGTGCCGTATACCACATTTGGTTAAAATATGTCAACTGGTTGAAAAACGGTTAAAAAATATCGTCATTTTTTCGAAAATTTCAACACCCTGTATCTTTATGGATGTTGATATGGAATATTCGCTTTAAAATAAGTTTTTCTATCGACTGTTTAAGTCCTGCTACTAAAAAGTGGACCACCCTGTATAATAAGTATTTCTTTAAAAAAAAAAAAAAAAATTGCTGTAAACTGCTCAAATAAAATTAAAATATACAAAAGGTATTTTTCTATAAACAAACGCTTTATACTTTAT
The DNA here is from genome assembly GCA_947652605.1 of Elmis aenea. Classification (NCBI taxonomy): domain Eukaryota; kingdom Metazoa; phylum Arthropoda; class Insecta; order Coleoptera; family Elmidae; genus Elmis; species Elmis aenea. The sequence continues at coordinate 30,630,979 of OX393579.1, read as the reverse complement.
TTAAATTGTACGTATCAATAGTAAATTCTATTCGATTTATCACATAATAATTTTAACACTGGAGAATCTCGTGCACAGATATCTAGATTTATGCATCGAACGAAGTGGTAAGCATGCATTTCCTAATTCCTACGACAATATCTTCGCCGTTGTGAACGTTTGCTCGTAAATTTTTTCACTAAATTAAAGCAAATAAAACTTTTTGTGTTTTACTATCTTGCTTTTAGCAAGTTAGATCTTTTGTTTTGTATTATTAGGGAAAATTCACATGAAGTAAGATATGTGAAGATTTATCTAAATTACAAACAAACTTAACTTAAATTTGTTAATTTAAATCTTTATCTATGTAAGTTAGTGTACATAATGTACGATACATCATAAATCATAAGAAAATTAAAAACCATTAGATATTAGAAACATTATTAAAGTAGCAGAGATATGTTTTTGTACAGATTTTGTACAAACGTGCATATTGTGTCTAGAATACCTTGGTAATCAATCAAATAGGACACTGTAAATCTAAAACGATTCAGTTTTTAATCTAATTATTTCGTATTCATCATAAAATTCGTTAGTTAATAGTACAAAAATCTAATATAAATCTATAAAAAACGTTGACTATCGCATCTCAAAATCTAAGCAGGTTTGGCCAAGTTTAACGAAGGCATGCACTTAAGTTTGTGAAAACTTTAACAATATCTAGACTTTTAATATTGGTAATAAGAAAGTTGTTAATAAAACTTGATGTTGATGTTTTTTAGAATTAATAGGAACATGCACACGTAAAAACACTTTTTCTGCTAATTTAAACATCCGTGGAGTCTTATCTACTTTTGAAAAACCTGTGAACTTAGAGAGGAACGTTTACAGTATGCGAGGCGCAAAATTTAAAATTCTCATAAAACTTCACCACAAAAGCTTTTTGTAAAGATAATTTTTATTTGTGTTGTTACATTTTGATTAAAAAAAGCGCCTTAAAACAATTTAAAACCATTTTTCGATAAAATTATGCACTTGGGCATTTAGTAAATTTGTTCGTAATATTAATGTTATCAAGTTTATTACATTTTGTTTATTGATTTTCTGTTAATAAAAAAGGAAGATTAGTGAATTATCACCTTTATCGCATCCATTAATACTTTCTTATATAAAACTTTAAAAAGTTTTTGGACGGTGAAACGAACAAAAATTCTTAATTTAAAATTTCTTTATTAATTGATCGCGGTGGAAGTTTCTTCCCAGGATTTCGTAGTTTGGCTTATACAACTTTTATCTGCAGGAATATTAATTATTTAAGACAGTTGCTCTACGATCCGAAGGACTCCTTACTAGTTTGAAATAATGTCACGTGCGAATCGACCCAATTTTAGATATCCCAATCCGCAGCAGTGATTTGCCGCGACAGATTGTAATTTTTAAACAATTTGTTCATCCCATTAAACGTATGTCAGTGTATACATTTATAAAAGCTACCAAAACATGTTTGTACATCCTGTAATAACTACAGAGTGCCCTAGAACCTAGAACTGTCTGAAATAATTCATACAATGGTTTCCAGGTTCTCGGTTAAGACTATAAATCATACAAATATAGGTCTTTAAATGTTTCATTATTGAGGCATCGACCTTAAGCGATGGCATTTAAAACTGTTTCATTTGATAGTTTGGAAGCTAATACCTTATACGTATAATACAACAAAATTTTCGTATGTGCTCAAATAAAGATCATTCCTTACTTCAATATTTATACAAAATTGTTTTGGCTGCTTAATATCCAAATAAGGAAAACTATACTTTTGGCCGATCATAATATATTTACATACTGTTTAGTTTTTCGACGTGTATTTTGTTGTTAAGCCTTGGTTATTTTGTCGATAATTTTAAATATTTTTGGTTATTGATAGAACACACTGTAATTGTCGTTTTGTTAGTTATTAAATTGATTTAAGCAAGATGGGACTGTTCCGCACATCGGCTTGCACTGTTGGGGAAAAGTACTTATTACTCTTATGTTATTGTTTTTCATTAATGGCTCGTTACATCTTCATAAGGTGGTTGGACCCTCAAACGTTTTTTTATCGTAGTACACAGGTCTAGAGCAATTATTACGCAGTAAGAAACAAATAAAACACCACTTCTTTTATATTTCAACCGACTGTACATTTCCCGGTGATTGGTTCTTAACTATCTAAGCGCGAACGTCCTAAGATTTTGGGTCCATATAATCTTACGTACGCATTGTATGTGTATCCTTGTCACTCTATCCTACAAGCAAATATTGTACTTATGATGTACAAACTTATCAACAAATTGCCTTTTATTAATATACAAGGCAATAAATAATTTTTTACCACGTTACATGACTAAAAATTTAATACAAAACTGTAACATTCACGAATACCAGACCAGGAACAAAGACGACTTTAGACTACCAGAATTAACGAAAACAAATACACAGAACGCCTTGTACTACAAAGGGCTCAAGATTTTTAATGAATTACCTGTGGAAATTAAACAAACAACTTCCATATCAAATTTTAAAAAACTGTGTTCAGAATATGTTAAAAATAATGTTCAGATTTAATAGTTAAGTAAATATGTACAAATAAATATAAGCAGCATTAAGATAATGTAAAATAAGCTAAAAGCTAAATAAAGATTTATTATTAAAAAAAAAAAAAACGATTGTTAATTGACATAAGGACATAACCCACAACACTCCAAGTTACGACCGTAATATTTTAACGTTAATTTGTTTTACTAAAGTTGAATTTCTCATAAATTGGCTCTTCTGAAGTGTTACATGTTTTAGTACATGATGCGTTAGTTAGTGTTTCTTCCATGTTATTAATCTACAAAGTAAATAAAATAAAATGGAAGTAAATAAAAATAAATGCTGCCAAACACAGTATATACCTAAATATTTTGTTCATTTTTAGATTTTATGCCAATAAATAACGCATATGGTGTAAGTTGCAACACTAAGAATGTGAGGATTCTGGAAACCGTTTAAAACAGGATGATAATTAAATTGGTAAAAAAGTGTGTTCTTACGTGCTTAGTTAGAATACAAACTTAAAGTGTGTCTGGTTTTTAAAATATAATCAAAAAACTGAAAAACTTCAATTTTTAGTTTAAAGTATTTTTTAGTATTAACATTAGAAATTAGTTATTTGGTATTCGTAGTAGGGTTTATACAAAAACCGACTTTTGAAAAACCTGTTTTCGAATACCAGTTTTTCCAAAAAAACCGGTTAAAACCGGTTTTCGAATAGTTTAAAAAACACAATTAAAACGTCATAAAATAATTTATATTTCATCAATTTATAAATACACAAAACTAATTGAGCTGGGTCTTACTGTATTTAAAGCTTCAAACAGTGTCTCCAAAATTCTTTATTCTTTTATTAGTTGATTTAAATACTGCAAATTCTGCCTTAAGGGTTTTCGGATTTGCTGTTTTTGCTAAAGGTTTCTCGATAAATCTAAGAATTGATTTCTCCATCTCTTCTTTCAAGACATTGTTCTTTTCATTAATAATATCTTCATCCTCATCGGAATTTGTTTCCAATTTTATAGAAGAATTTTTGTAAATTCCAGATAATATTTTTTCCGATAACTGGACTATAACCATCGGTTCTTGAAGCCAGCGGAAATACGTTTAATTTTTTGTAACAATGTTTTTTGGATTTTGCAAATGAAGCAGAAGTGTAAAGATTTGTATGTAGTTAGTTATGTTTAACGTGTTAAATCTAGGCTTAAAAACCGGTTTTTTAGTTTAAAAAATCGGTTTTTTGAATACCTATTTTTTTCAAAAAAAAAAACGGATTTGAAAAACTGGTTTTTAAAAACCGACAAACCCTAATTCGTAGGATACGCAAAGGACTTTATTTCATTGCGCTGTTAAAATTAACCCAGCCTGCTTAGTTTTTAAGAAACGATAGTCATTAGTTAGTTAAACGTTAAACAAGATTTTCCGATTTGCATCGCATTAGAATTGAAAATTACTGACTCAAAATTATTAAAAAAAAACGAAATTTACAAAATCTTTTCGTGGTATACCCAAAAAACTAACCTTGATATTGCTAAACTTGTACCCGTAAGTCATTTGTTTTTCAATAGATCAGATCGATTTTACACGGACGTAAAAAGCTGCTTAGAATGACATTAAAATGAATTGGAAATTAGGTATAATTTAAAATAGTTATTTTTTGTCCAAATTAAAAAGTTTAATCTTTCAATTATTTAAACTAGAAGCACAATTGCTAAATTAAAAAAATATATATATAATAGCAGTAGGTAATAAAAACATAATATAACATAAACAGGAAATAAAAGTGAAGATATTTTATTGAGTTGAAAGTGAATCATAATCGAATTCATTTCGCTTTAAATCCTAAACCATAGTCTACTTACTGGTGTCCTATATCTTTATATTATTAAGAAGAAAAGAACGTTTAATACATATATTTCAATCAAAGAGCCCAAACAGCCTAATCTCTCTGCTGATTCATTTTTTTTTCTCAATGATTTTTGATAAAATCATTTCCCACAAAGTTTGTGCATCGAGAGAGTTTTAAAGATTAGGGTAAACCTTTTACCTTGAATATTTGCAAACTGCATCAATTAGGAACGTAGATGCAATTAAATGTAAGCGGAAGCGAGATATTAAAACCGTGTTTTTTGTATTAGAGTATTATTCACGAAACGGAACATGAACATTAAGCAGACGAAACTGCATTCTGAACTCAAACAGATCTGATAGGAAGCCATAAAAACTCGAACTGTCTGTGCTGTGCTTGTAAATCTCAAGAGATATAATTGCAGATAAAAGTTACTCTTGGCGCAGTAGCTCGATCATCTTGTTTTTGAAATAGTGTTCGTAGTTGCTGAGATTTATTAGGTTTTGGTGTAAACATAAACTTTAACATTTGATAATATTTATATAAAGAAATACTTTACGAACTGTTTTAAATAAATACATTATTAACTGTCGACTTTTACTAATCTATTCTACTTATATGTTTAAGTTTAACAAACTCTCAACAATTGATTACAAATTATTTGCAAATGAAATAGATAAAAAATTTAAAGATTAACTTAAGCAAGAGTTTGTTTTGTCTTATCATAAATTAAATTTTCTCGATCATTACAAACCTATTTTTGTTTTAATATTGCCAATAATATTGCAGTGAAATCTAAAAAGGAAACAAATAATTTAATATAATGTTATGGCCAATAAACTAAAACCGGGAATGTACATATGTACATAAATGCTTATGCTGCAAGATACGAGGTGTGATCAATACTCGGTAAGGGGCACAAAGCGACTAGTTTACAAACGATTTCCTCAACTGTGAGGTAGTTTGTGTTTGAAAAACCATTTTCTATCTGCCTTTATAGGCTTCATTTTGATCGATATGCATGTTTACACATGTACAAAGTCCACTTTGATGGATTTAATTTAATTAAAAAGGTTTTGCAAGAGAAAATTAAGTGATGTATTATATGATACACAACTCCAAGGGCTCTAAATTAATGTATTTAGAAAAAGGCAAAGCCAATTAAGAAAGTAAATACAGTTTTAATATTTTGTAACCATTTATTTAATTAATTATATTATTAAAGTACAGGGTGTCCTACAAGGTATCCCTTCGCTAATTTTTGCATAAATCGAATGTTTAGGACCTAAATAAAACGTTTTTACCGATAATAATTTTTTTCATGTGTCCCTTTATATACAGGGTGTCCCAAATATAGTGAAGAGCATGGGAATCTCTTAAACGGTAAGATATACAGAGTTGGTTAAATGGGTCCAAATGATCTATGATTCAAGAGCAACTGTTCTATGAAAAAAAAACTTGAAAAAATCAATAGTTTTTGCGCTATTGAAGAAAAACAAAACACATCAGGTTTTTAATTTCTGTTTATACCTAACTTGCTTAATTGAGATCACACTCAAAATATTATTCGACATTATCTGGGCACTTTTTTGCATCGATTTAAAATTTGTCAACAAATGTTAGTTACCTTCATTTGTTTTTGTTTTTTTAACATTAACTTTCTTATTTTAAATACGGCTGATATTAAAATAACAAAAACAAATGAAGATAGAATTTGTTGAAAAATTTCAAATCTGCCCAAAAAAGTGCCCAGATAATGTCGAATAATATTTTGAGTGTGATTTCAAATAAGCAAGTTAAAAGCAGAAATTAAAAACCTGATGTGTTTTGTTTTTCATCAATTGCGCAAAAACTATATATAATATAGTGAACAGATTTGGAACACCCTTTAAATGAAGGGACACATGAAAAAAATTATTATCGGTAAAAACGTTTTATTTAGGTCCTAAACATTCGATTTATGCAAAAATTAGTGAAGGCATACCTTGTGGGACACCCTGTATATCTGTTTTCATAATGATAATTTGTCGAAGACTTTTAATTCCTTTGTTTTTACTATTAATTAGTTAGTTATTTATTTTATTGAAGGCTACTTTGATTAATCTAATTTATGCACCAAGTGGTGTCAAAAACTTTCAAATTATTTTTTCTGCGTTGGTCCAGAAAATCAATTGTTTTCGATCAATTTTTAGGCTAGAAAATACATCTTTACTAGCGTAGGCCAGAAAGTAGCTGGTTGCCATCGTAATAAGTTGTCGGCCTAGGCCGGAAAGTAGCTCGTTGCCATGGCGATGTGTTGTTTTGTTGATTTGCGCTGTTAAATAATCGAATTTTCATTTGTAGTTATTGTTTAGTTTGGATGCTGACGATAGTTATTTTCATGTCATTGGCGGACGCAAAAAAATATTGTACATAACACACTCGAAAAGTGCCTACTCGTCCAGTAAAGCACCACCTTCCGGTCTTGTTACGTAAATAACTATTTATTTATAAAAAATAATTTTCGATGGAAGTTTTTTTTTTAATCGCGTCGATCGTTTAACGAGCTCCTCAGTTTAGGAGCATAAAAAGTCCCAAGGGGTCTAGTGAATTGGTCATGAAGGGTGAGGAATAAAGGTGACTTCGTTTTGGTGTGGAAAAACTCGAATTACAAAAACCACTATCACTCTCAAACAAAATGATTTTTTATACGTAGCAAAACAGTTATAAACTTCCAACTGTAATTTTACAGACCTTTTCACTATTTTCCCCTTCACTTACTAAATATGGAGAGACATGAGCAATCGGTATTATTTGATCATACCACGTACATATATAAAATGCAATAACATATTCAAGACGTACCTGTAAGCATCTAAATATTCATAATATGCACCAAAGTTTTATCTTTTAAAATAAACAAGTAACAGGAGTGGGTATTATTTCTTGGACCAACCAATAGACTAAACTTTTAGTTTTTGCTTATTACTGTACATTGTTAGTCAGTTATTATGCGTTATCACATCTATTGGTTCGTGATGATAATTAGAATCAGTCATTCAGAAATGTAAGTGCCAATGATTTAATTGCAACCGTAAATTGTGTATATTTTTTAACGGCTTTTATAATTTTATGGAAGATAGTCATAATTCTTTCTAAAATGTTCATAATAATAAAGTCAATGCGGGCATATTCAACAAAGTATATATTACAGCGGTGTGAAGAGGAAGTCTATAAATAAATTTATTTCTAAGGAGGTTATGGTTGAACTATTACCTGGCGCCTTCACCATTAAATATGTTTGTGGTAATGGCCGTACGTAATGCAAAGGTAACCATATTTCATTTGTACTATTTAAGCGACGTGAACTTACGGTTTTGCCACAATACAATGTTTTATTTATTTATATCATGATATATACCATTTAAGCAAAAGCTCTAAAATTCATTTGTTTAGTTTAGACTAATTTATACATACTGGTATATAACATTAAAAAGCTTTTACAAAACTGTTCATAATCGAATTATTGGTAATATTTTTGATTCACTGATTCCAAAAAAAAAGGCAAAATTCATTTTGCTGTTATAAATATTTTTGTTGAACATTATTTGGAACCAAGCTATTGCAAAATATATTTTACATTTGTGTCTTCCTTTTTAAAGCCTGCGTCGGATACAAAATTGCTTTTTGGAGAAAATTAAAAAATTTAATTTATTCCGAGTTCAACATTGTATTTGCTGCAAGGAAACGTTTTTACTGACATTGTTATTTTAAAAAATCTAATATTTAATCTAACAAAATTGTGTTTGAAGCATATATGGAATTAGAAAAAAAAACATGGCAGCACGTTTCGCAATGTTTTTAGATCGAAATTAAGTTTAGTTCTTATTAACGTGTACGTGTACGTGTATGTGTACGTGTATGCGCAGTGTTAATATTGAATAAAAAGTGGTAAAAACTTTTTCGAAAATTTCGAATGCGTGCGTGAACATTTTAACGAATGGGACACCTTAGTATACAAAAAACTGCATGAATGGCACTAGGCTATTAGTGAAAATATTTGTAAGAAACAGACAGTGACGTGGTTTAGCGGTACCAGCTGATAGTGTTGCCTACAAGCTAGGCGAACATAATATACAGGATGTCCGTCATATGCTCAAGATGCGAGAATGTTTTAAAAAGAAATGAAAACTACGTTGTTTGTTCTGGATGGTGTGAAAATCATTTTCATTCAAAATGTGAAGGACTGAAAGAGGAGGAATTTAAGTATATAAGCAGTAAAGAATACGTAGGATGGTTCTGTCCAACTTGTGTACAGAAGAAAGGGGTGGAGGCAAAAAATACGTTGCAGCAAATAGTTGATGTAATAAAGCAGATGAAAATTGAAATGCAAAAACAAGCAGAAACCATGAAGGAACAAGAGAAACAAATTGGAGAATTACTTTCAGCAATGAACAGTAACAAAAATGAAATACGACTTTTGGAAGTAGAAAACGCAATGGGTAACAAAAATTCTTATGCAGATAAATTAAAAATAAAAAAACATGAGCCGGTCGTGGTAATTAAGCCCAAAAATACGCAGCAGAAATCAGTCGATACAAAGACAGACATTAAGAAAAACTTCGACCCCGCGAAAATTGAAATAGCGGGGTTAAAATATGCAAGTAATGGAGGAATTCTGGAGGAATGCAAAAATAGAGAAGCAGTGGAAAAATTTAAAGAAGAAGCAGCAGTCAAACTAGGAGAAAATTATGAGATTAATATTCCGAAAAAACGCTTCCCCAAAATTAAAATAATTGGAGTGTCAGAAAAACTAACAGAAGTAATAGAAAAAATTAAGACACAAAATACATATTTAGATCAGGAAGGCACTGTCATAAAGGTTTTTAGTAATAAAATAGCGAAAAACAGAATAAACCATTATATAATTTATGCAGAAGTAGATAGTATGACATACAGCACAATATTACAACAAGATTACATCAATATAGGCTGGGATAGATGCAAAGTTTTTGATGCAGTGAACATTCTTAGATGTTTTAAGTGCAATGGATTCGGCCACAAAGCTGGAGATTGCAAGACTGTAGTATCATGTCCTAGGTGTAGTGAAAACCATAACCTAGCGAATTGTAAGGCAGGGGAAAATCAAATTAAGTGTATTAACTGCATAAAAGCAGTCGATAGATTAAAAATTAAGTTAGATATGTCTCATTGTGCATGGAGTCCGGATTGCCCAGTATATAAAAGAAAACTGGACGTTGAAAGGTATAAAATTAATTTTTAGAATAGACAACAATCAGTTTCATATTTTTTATCTAAATTGTCAAAGTTTGGTGAGTAATTTTGAACAACTACAGATCCTGATACAAAATCAACGGCCTGCAATTTTAATGTTAAGTGAAAGAAGAACCACTGAAGAAATATACGATAGTGAAATTAATTTTCAAGGTTACACACTTTTAAGATGCGACTCAAATTCTAGACATACAGGTGGTGTAGCAATAGCAAGAGACAAAATAGATTATAAAATTATCTCAAATATAGCTGTAACTAAAAACTACTGGCTTCTAGCCATAAAAATATTGAAAGGATTTGAAAGAGGCACATATACGGTAATATATCGATCACCAAATGCAAGTGCTAAAGAATTTTTGGAATTTTTGGAAACTTGGTATGAAACATACAATAATAAAACAAACATTAATCTAATAATGGGCGATTTTAACATAGACGTATCGAAAGATACATTCTATAGTAAAAAATTTAAAGAACTAGTAAAGAGTTTAGGATTAAAACAAAAAGTCACTACTCCGACGCGTATAACGGAAATCTCAAATACGATCATTGACTTGGTACTAACAGATAGAGATACATTTTCGGTGATAGTTTTAGACAACGAAAATGTAAGTGATCACAATACAATTAAACTTATTTTTAATAAAAAAAATAAAATGTTGGACTGCCAAGTGGGAACAATAATCAAAAATTATAACAGGGAAAAGTTAATGGTAGGATTACAAAATAATTACATGTGGAAAGAATTACATTTGCTAGATATGGAAGATAGGGCTGAAAACTTTAGTAAGATTTTAAAAACGGAACTAAATAAATTTGTACAGAAAAAAACAATCACACCCAGAGAAAATAACAAATGGTATACCAGTGAATTACACCAAATGAAATTAGAGAGAGACCGACTATATAAAGCTGCAAAACTCACAAGATGCAAATCGAATTGGGCAAAGTATAAACAACTAAGAAATGAATATTTGAAATTAATTAAAGCAAGAAAAAATGAGTTTGTTTTAAATGAGATAGAGAGTAGCTCAAAAAATCCATACAAGTTATGGAAAACATTAAAAAAAATGAATAAAATCAGAAAATAAACCTTCTGATAGAATAATATTTAATAGCACCGAAACACAAGATGAATGTGAGATTGCACAAGAATTTAATAAATATTTCGTTAATAGTATAATTGACATACATGCTTCCATTGCAGCAACAGCTATTCAAACAGAAGATATGCCTAAGTTCAATCACAGATTTAAATTCCAAGATATTGCTCTACCTGATCTCTTTAAAATTATTAATGATGTTAAAGGCAGTGGTAGCATCGATGGGATTTCAGCAAAAATCCTTAAAGATACCTTTCCGGAAGTAGGACCAGTGCTATTACAAATAATAAACGAATCGTTGCAAAATGGTACCTTTCCCAAGACATGGAAAACATCTCAGATCATACCGGTACCTAAAGTACCCAAAGCATGTAATTGTGAAAATTTTAGACCTATAAATATGTTACCAATCTACGAACAAATTTTGGAGGTAGTCGTTAAACAACAACTTCAGAAATTTTTAGAAAATAATGGCATTTTAACAAATAGACAATCCGGATTTAGAGCAAGACATTCTTGCGAAAGTGCAATAAATCTTCTGCTAGCAGACTGGAAAGAGGAAATTGAAAACAACAACATCATCATAGCAGTATTTTTAGATCTAAAAAGAGCTTTTGAAACTATTGACAGACAACGAGACAACTCTTATTAAAAAAACTTGAAAAGTACGGAGTCAGAGGCACAGAAAACAAATGGTTTGCAGATTATTTGAAATCTCGGTATCAAATTACAAAATTTAAAAATGAAACCTCAAATAGGATAATGAATAATTTAGGTGTTCCTCAAGGAAGTGTCCTTGGCCTTTGTTATTTATACTGTACATGAATGACATTGTAGCAAATGTCGGAAACAGCGTCATAAATTTATTTGCAGATGATACTCTAATATTTATTAGTGGCAATTACGTTGACAGTATGGTAAGCAAATTAAATACTGACCTACGTAGAGTCGCAGCGTGGTTAAAGGTGAACAAACTAAAAATAAATGTCGACAAAACAAACTACTTGGTGATAAACAATAAAAATGTGCGTAATCAGCAACTTATAGAATTGGATGGTGTAGTATTAAATAGAGTTAATGAAATTAAATACTTAGGTGTAATAATAGACGATAAGCTTGATTTTAAAAGTAATACTAATTATATAGTTAAAAAGGTTTCTAAAAAAATAGGTTTTCTTGGTAGATTAAGTAGTAAACTTCCAGTCCTTACTAAAATTTTAATATACAAAAGTATCATAGCACCCCATTTCGAATACTGCTCTAGTATTTTATTCCTGGCAAACACTAATGATTTAGACCGGCTTCAAAAATTGCAAAAAAGGGCTATGAGAATTATTTTACACTGTTCCAGATACACCAAAATTACTCTGATGCTGGATACTTTACAGTGGCTTAGTGTTAAACAACGGATAATTTTTAATACGATTATTTTCATTTTTAAGATTATAAATAACCTGCTTCCAAATTCTTTGTTAAAATATATAACCCAAAACGCTGATGTTCATAACTATCCGACTAGAAACTGTAAAGACTTTAAATTGCCATTCAGGACACGAAATTACACTCAAAATTCTCTTTTTTATAAAGGACTGAAATTTTACAATGAATTATCAAGTGAACTTAAAAGTGAAACTAATGTTGTAAGGTTTAGACGTAAGCTCAGTAGTCATATTAAGGAAAAGTTTTAAATTATATATATTTATATATGTACATGTTATAAAAATGTAAACATAATAAGCAAATCGCTAAAATAAATTACATTATTATTATTATTATTATTATTATTAAACTATAAAGTTTGTTGTTGCAATTGTGTTTTGATAATAGACATTCCAAAACAAAATAGTACCTATTTTTTAAGTACCTTAAAGAAATTTAGAAAATTTTGATATTGGATTTATCAAAACGTTCTTGCAATATTCCTAACAAAACTGAAACACCAATTTATCTATATATATAAAAGAGCTTGTTTGTTTGTTTGTTTGTTTGTTTGTGTGTTTGTTTGTTTGTTCGCTATAGAATCCTAGGTCCGTTGACCGATCGGGACCAAATTTTGCACGCCGGGTAAATCGCCTAGTTTATTATAAAATGAAAAAATATTTAACTATAGATAACACAAGTTGTTTGATTTAATCTTAATATAGTTGGCGTCATAATACCGTCTTGAAAAAGTTTTAACCGGTTTAACCAGTTGCACATTTTTGTATTCCAAAGACAAAACATCTCCGCAGTTTATTAGTTTCATATTCCAAATTCTCGGGTGTTATGTATTCCGTCAATTCAGCAAATGAGATGTATGAACCGCGCGGGGCTGAACATACTCCGCGGGTGAAACATGGTAAATTATGTATATTCAGCTTAAAAATCATTAGGAAAAGTTAAGAAAAAAGCAGGAATTATTACAGTGACGGTAGTGGAGAAAAGGTGTAGTTACTTTAGTGAAGAGGTTATTTTGTAAATAACCATGTGCATATGTAAGTAATTAGTAATAAATAATTTTAAGCTAAACATCATTTTATTAAGCGATTTCCTTGCAACAGAACCCACCGTTTTGAAGTAGTTCAGTTAATTCAGTAAGTATTGGGGCAAAACCGAAACCTCGCACGTTAACACTACTGACCAGAAAAGTGTGCGGTCCAGCATTGTCATGGTGAAACACGACGTCGTTTCTTACTGTTAATGCTGGTCTATCTTATGCGATTACTTTCCGTGGATGTAGATCGCTTTAGAGTGCACCGAAAATTCTTTTTTCGTATATTTTTCGTCCTACGTTATTACACATAACTCATTTCTCATTACCGATTACTACACTTTTTACATAATAGATACTTATGATCGCGCTTCAGGTGTAAATCGCAATTGGAGATTTGAGCAGTCAAATTTGGCTTAACCAGTTTGTGTGGTCATAACGAGAATCATATTCAAGATTTTTTTGCAATGTGGACGATTCTTAATCAATGTCACAATTTTATCATCATCAGTGCCAGAAAGCCTATCACATCTGATGCATTCTCTAAGGCTAAGGAAAAATCACTGGCACTCTGAAAACCACTGTTGAGCAACTTACTTGTTCGCCAACAGAGCATATACTTAAACATTACACCCTGGCATTTTTCCTTTCAGAAATTAATAAACAACAAAATACTGATGTTGCTATCAGATTAGCTTCAAGTTCGTTATCGTTATCTTAATACTCTTCATAAACAAATCAAGACAAATACCATAAAAATTCGTTTATCAGTACCTACAGAAATTACCTACATCCACCTTTGTAAAGTTAGAACACGTCGAAAAAACATGGCCTTATAATTCACCATGGCTTAATCGATCATATAATTACAGTAAAAAAAAAACTGTTTTACACGAAACCATGGAGACCTAAATATTTTTTCGTGTTACGGAATTTCGTGTTAAAAGAAGTATACAAAAAAAGCTTACCAATGTTTTTGATGTCACAGTAACAGAGTTACCGTTTTCGAAGAATGCCTTACATCTACTGCTTTAGGCAACTCCTTTTTATTTTAAATAAAATAGCGCTTTGAATACGCCTTGTTTTTTTTTACCATTGTACAGGAAAAAAATTGTACGAATTTTTCACGTTCTGGCTTTTCAAATGCAAAGTATCTTATTTTCGGGCGTTTTTTGTTTCGTGCTAATTTTAGATTAAATGTAGGAAGTTGCATAAACGTTTGTCTGGACCAGAATATTATTTCATTTTAATCGATTTTTTATGTTGTTTTCGTGTTAAACGGTTTTCACTGAATAAATATTTAAATGCGTTTTTGAGGTTGTGACTTTTGTTACCATCAGTATATTGCATAAAAAACATGACGTGCACTTAAGCTTATATTAACAATAAGTAGCAATAGATAATAGGGTATCCCTGGATTGAATTTTACTTCGTGCAAAATATTCATGTAGGTAACATAGAAGGTAGTTTAGCTATAGGGATCAAGTTGCTTTCGACTTTAAATTGGTTTTCATGCAGCTAAAAATAAAAACGGATCAATTTTGAGTATGAACAAGTTAGACAGTCGCCGACCTAATTTTCAGATTTTTAAACAAGTTTTGTTGGATGCGTGCTATTACATTTAATAGTTATCGTGCGTGTCTTGATTATGTATATTCAAAACTTTTGGCAAACTTGCGAAATAGAACAATTTTTGTTTCTGCCTCTATTATCAAAACTATTCAGTAGACCTTCACCTCGACAGCGCATAAATGTATTATTATACTATCGATTAATAATTAAAATTATGTAACCAAAATTTGAGAGGTCGTATTGTAAGCTTTATATAGAATCCGTGAGGGTAATATATTGTACGGGCAGGTAAATATGACGTCACTTACGTGGGTAAGCGTCTGTAGCTCTGTAGTAAAGGTGTACTCCAGTTTTATCGATCGGTGGCCTTGGGTAATTGGCAGAATTGCACGAGAGCTATAGTGCAGGATCAATCATTTTATGAAATGGCACGAAATCCGCAAAGGATGGAGCTCTTAAAAATAATTACCAACATCGGTTATAATTTAATAAGATTTATTTAACATGTAGAAATGTTCGTATAATTAAAATTTTACGCAATATACATAATATAGCTCCTGATTCCCTAAAGGCTTTCTTGAGTGACGGAGGTTCATTAGTCTTTGTTTATTATTCATTAGTTATTGGATACGAGTCATTTGTAAGATAGAGAACTGTTTCAAGATCTTGAATATCAGTACAAATTTACATTTTTATGCCATAAGGTGCTCAATCTCAATCCCTTTTTTACAATAGACTACCCATCAACATTTTTCCTAAATCGCTTGGTGTGTAAAACTTTCTGATACGCATCTAACATCTGTTTTCAAAACTTCTTGGTGCGTTATTGTTATAAAGTAAAATAATATTATTACATTTAAAATAATGTTAACAGAGATATCAATAATTGTGACTAATTAAAGTTAACGTAGTAATTGTATATAACTACCGTTTTTTGACTTTTTACTTACATTACTTTTTGTTGTTGAATGTATCATTGATATGTTAATATCACTACATATACTCAGGCTTCTAAGAGTAAGTTTGTTAGTTGTAATTCTAACGATAATGAATCTGCTAGCAAAACGTCTTTGAGCTTATACAGCACAATGGTATGAAACGCTTACGTACACGTTCTCAAAGTTTCTTTACTACTGAGACAACTTTCGAGACAGTTGTGCTGTTCAATTATTTTATGAAAGCAGACAAATTATTACAATTTATATTATGTTCTATAACAGCACATAGTGTGCTGACAGGCAAGAATAGTAAATTACAAAATTGTGTGAAACTGAGTTTAAAGATTTTTAAGTCTGGTGCCAAAGACTCGTCTTGTTAAAATGAAATACGTAGTATATTTACTTATTGTACTTTTTATAGATACAATTTGACGAGTAAATTTTAAAAAAGTTGGGAGTATACAATGACCACTATTTTTTATATGAAAACTTAGTCTGCAGTATGAGGGTAATCAGAATCTGCTAAAAGGCAACAAAAGCAAATACAATTTTTAAATAGGTACAAACATCTTACAATACAATTTCACAGCAAATTTTAAATATCTTCAACAGATTGACTTAATAAATATTTTTTAAACTGATTTTTTAAATGTTCCTATTAAATTAAAAACACATTGCCCATTTTTAAGTATACAAAATTAATTTAGAAACTGATAGTCTCTTAAAAAGCTTTTATAACTAGCCTACAGTTAAAAATAGTTGTAAAAAAGTCATATAATTTACTTTGATATAAAAAGATCAAAAATATGTGAAACATTTATTGATTATATTTTTACGCCTCGACACTGGAGGTAGAAGAGGTTTATGGATTAATAAGTTAGTATAATATTGTATATTTTAATAAATTCATTGAAAATCTATTATTTGATACATGTTTGAATATTTTATTGTTTTATTCACTATATCGTTTGGGTAAACTACCTGTTCCGCCGATACATTATTATAAATTTGTTTCCATCTCTTCATGGGTCTTTTAGCTTCTCTACTTCCACTTATACTCTCTTTTTATCTTTACTAATCTTTGTTGTTGCATTCTGTTTGTTGTTCTTTGTTTTTCTCCCTGTTTTTATTTTTTCTCTGAGATCATAATTTCAATTCTTTTGCATGTCTTGGTTGCTTATAAGGTCTTTAATGGTACACCCGTTTAGTTTTCTTTTTTAAATTCGTAAGAAATGAAATTAGATGTACTTGTGGTTTGTGCTTTAAAGGACAAAAAAAAAGATAAGAACTCGAGCAAAGATGTCATAATAAATTATATACCTACAGATTTAAAAAAAAATCATGTATACAAGTATACAGAAAGGTCTTGTTTGGACACAAATTGAAAAACCTGATTTAATAATTTCAAAAAAAAAAGTCAATTTACATAATCAATATAGTTTTAGTTCATTGTAGTTGTCAATGATGATCTCTGCAAGTATATGTATAAACAAATAAATTAATAAATAAGACATTATTCGACCAAGAGACGGAAGTTTCAAAACTACAGTCTAGCTAGATGTATAAATTATAAAATAAAAGATTTTTTAAGTATTTAAATAAAGATCAGCTGAAAATATTTGTGTAAAAAATCATAGCCATCGATATTTACATTGTTTTTTTTTTTTAAATACGCAACTCTGTTGGTGATTTCTTCGACAAAAACCCTGATAGATAAAATCTTAAGTGCATTAAAAGTACATTATTGACTCTGAAATAAATAAACAAAAATCATTGCAACGCTACGTTGTCTCGATTGTTAGTTTAGTCAAAAAACACATTGTTTTTGTAAAAATTATCGTATGGTAGTTATCTTCCTTGAGAGTAAAAGTATTTTATTTTATGAAAAAGTTTAATTAAAGTTTTGCGACGCTTTCAACTTTCAGAGCGACACCTAAGGGGGCCATGACCCACAGTTTTCGCACCACTTGTCTAATTAAGGATTTTCATTGTTATTGTGCTGACTGCTGACACCTGTTAACAAAGTTGGGCAGCGCATCAAGTGGTCATTATATACACTGCAGCCACTCCACTTTATGACTAACAAGGGCCTGTAGTTAATAACCTAAAATATATTAAGTTTTAGGAGTCGTTCAAATACAAGTTTGTTTAACACATGCAAAACCAAATAGCTTATTTTACTCAAATAGTATCCAAATGTTACTTTACAAAATTAAGTTTCTATTCATCAACGTAAGCTCGTAATGTTTTAGAGTAAAACAGTGGTTTCCAACCTGTGGGGCGCGCCCCCCTAGGGGGGCGCGAGGCTATAGCTAGGGGGGCGCGCAGCTGTTACCAAAATATAATTTTTTAATACAAACAAACAAAACGAACTTTGTTTATACAGAATATGGTGTATTGTTTTGTAGTCCATTAAATAATTCTTATTTATCAGAACCGTATTTATGAAAATAGATTGTAACAAAAAGTGAGGGGGGCGCAAAAAATTTTTTTTGAAAAAGGGGGCGTAGGTACAAAAAGGTTGGAAACCACTGGAGTAAAAGATCGTCTATGCAAAAACTACATTTTAAATATGCAAGGTTGTTAGGTATACGTATTATAGTTAGAAAAAGTTACAAATGTTATAAGAGAACGGCTTAGCAAAGCTATTATGTTGTAAGACCTAAACGTAGATCCAGCTCATTTTAGTCTGAAAAGTTTTCAACAAATTTTCGTTATGTACGAAAGAAGTACGGACTTGACAAAATGTTTTACATACCTGAAGGAGCTAACCTATCAAGATGGCAAAGTAAACGTAAAACATTTTAAAAATGTATAACATTAAAGTTCGCTTACCTAAGCGATCACTATCTTACCTACCTGAAGTTGTCAGCGTGGTGGTTCTTGATTGAAGATTTATTACATGCACGATGTTACACGTATACATAAATAATCGCAAAGATAATAACGATGTATATAGGATGTCCACCTAGTGCGTGTTTCCTTAATATCTTATAATGTATATAGTAACATACAGGATGATTCAGTTTGACTGTCAGACTCCTATAGCTTTGTTGTTGTATGAGAAAACCCTATAAATTTTACATTTTGCGTAAATTGTAAGAAACTCTCTACACAATGACGTTAAAATGTATTTCCTATGACGACGATTATTAGCCCGCCATACTTTCTTTTATTTATTCTGGTGGAGAATTTAATTCTAAATTTGATCATGCAATAAAACAATAATTAACATAGGTGGTACATAGGAACATTTTTGAGAAAAACGAGTTTTAAAATTATTTTTCAAAAAATCTCTGTATTTGATCAGACAAAACACAATCAAATATTAACAGTAAGTTGCAATGTACCTAAAACTAAAATGTACTTAAAGCGATTTTTAGTAAAAATTTCCTCTGTATACATAATACACACTCACAGAAGCAATTCGGCAGAAGGTCCATTTTCAATTAAATTTTTGAGGTTGTGACTTTTGTTACCATCAGTATATTGCATAAAAAACATGACGTGCACTTAAGCTTATATTAACAATAAGTAGCAATAGATAATAGGGTATCCCTGGATTGAATTTTACTTCGTGCAAAATATTCATGTAGGTAACATAGAAGGTAGTTTAGCTATAGGGATCAAGTTGCTTTCGACTTTAAATTGGTTTTCATGCAGCTAAAAATAAAAACGGATCAATTTTGAGTATGAACAAGTTAGACAGTCGCCGACCTAATTTTCAGATTTTTAAACAAGTTTTGTTGGATGCGTGCTATTACATTTAATAGTTATCGTGCGTGTCTTGATTATGTATATTCAAAACTTTTGGCAAACTTGCGAAATAGAACAATTTTTGTTTCTGCCTCTATTATCAAAACTATTCAGTAGACCTTCACCTCGACAGCGCATAAATGTATTATTATACTATCGATTAATAATTAAAATTATGTAACCAAAATTTGAGAGGTCGTATTGTAAGCTTTATATAGAATCCGTGAGGGTAATATATTGTACGGGCAGGTAAATATGACGTCACTTACGTGGGTAAGCGTCTGTAGCTCTGTAGTAAAGGTGTACTCCAGTTTTATCGATCGGTGGCCTTGGGTAATTGGCAGAATTGCACGAGAGCTATAGTGCAGGATCAATCATTTTATGAAATGGCACGAAATCCGCAAAGGATGGAGCTCTTAAAAATAATTACCAACATCGGTTATAATTTAATAAGATTTATTTAACATGTAGAAATGTTCGTATAATTAAAATTTTACGCAATATACATAATATAGCTCCTGATTCCCTAAAGGCTTTCTTGAGTGACGGAGGTTCATTAGTCTTTGTTTATTATTCATTAGTTATTGGATACGAGTCATTTGTAAGATAGAGAACTGTTTCAAGATCTTGAATATCAGTACAAATTTACATTTTTATGCCATAAGGTGCTCAATCTCAATCCCTTTTTTACAATAGACTACCCATCAACATTTTTCCTAAATCGCTTGGTGTGTAAAACTTTCTGATACGCATCTAACATCTGTTTTCAAAACTTCTTGGTGCGTTATTGTTATAAAGTAAAATAATATTATTACATTTAAAATAATGTTAACAGAGATATCAATAATTGTGACTAATTAAAGTTAACGTAGTAATTGTATATAACTACCGTTTTTTGACTTTTTACTTACATTACTTTTTGTTGTTGAATGTATCATTGATATGTTAATATCACTACATATACTCAGGCTTCTAAGAGTAAGTTTGTTAGTTGTAATTCTAACGATAATGAATCTGCTAGCAAAACGTCTTTGAGCTTATACAGCACAATGGTATGAAACGCTTACGTACACGTTCTCAAAGTTTCTTTACTACTGAGACAACTTTCGAGACAGTTGTGCTGTTCAATTATTTTATGAAAGCAGACAAATTATTACAATTTATATTATGTTCTATAACAGCACATAGTGTGCTGACAGGCAAGAATAGTAAATTACAAAATTGTGTGAAACTGAGTTTAAAGATTTTTAAGTCTGGTGCCAAAGACTCGTCTTGTTAAAATGAAATACGTAGTATATTTACTTATTGTACTTTTTATAGATACAATTTGACGAGTAAATTTTAAAAAAGTTGGGAGTATACAATGACCACTATTTTTTATATGAAAACTTAGTCTGCAGTATGAGGGTAATCAGAATCTGCTAAAAGGCAACAAAAGCAAATACAATTTTTAAATAGGTACAAACATCTTACAATACAATTTCACAGCAAATTTTAAATATCTTCAACAGATTGACTTAATAAATATTTTTTAAACTGATTTTTTAAATGTTCCTATTAAATTAAAAACACATTGCCCATTTTTAAGTATACAAAATTAATTTAGAAACTGATAGTCTCTTAAAAAGCTTTTATAACTAGCCTACAGTTAAAAATAGTTGTAAAAAAGTCATATAATTTACTTTGATATAAAAAGATCAAAAATATGTGAAACATTTATTGATTATATTTTTACGCCTCGACACTGGAGGTAGAAGAGGTTTATGGATTAATAAGTTAGTATAATATTGTATATTTTAATAAATTCATTGAAAATCTATTATTTGATACATGTTTGAATATTTTATTGTTTTATTCACTATATCGTTTGGGTAAACTACCTGTTCCGCCGATACATTATTATAAATTTGTTTCCATCTCTTCATGGGTCTTTTAGCTTCTCTACTTCCACTTATACTCTCTTTTTATCTTTACTAATCTTTGTTGTTGCATTCTGTTTGTTGTTCTTTGTTTTTCTCCCTGTTTTTATTTTTTCTCTGAGATCATAATTTCAATTCTTTTGCATGTCTTGGTTGCTTATAAGGTCTTTAATGGTACACCCGTTTAGTTTTCTTTTTTAAATTCGTAAGAAATGAAATTAGATGTACTTGTGGTTTGTGCTTTAAAGGACAAAAAAAAAGATAAGAACTCGAGCAAAGATGTCATAATAAATTATATACCTACAGATTTAAAAAAAAATCATGTATACAAGTATACAGAAAGGTCTTGTTTGGACACAAATTGAAAAACCTGATTTAATAATTTCAAAAAAAAAAGTCAATTTACATAATCAATATAGTTTTAGTTCATTGTAGTTGTCAATGATGATCTCTGCAAGTATATGTATAAACAAATAAATTAATAAATAAGACATTATTCGACCAAGAGACGGAAGTTTCAAAACTACAGTCTAGCTAGATGTATAAATTATAAAATAAAAGATTTTTTAAGTATTTAAATAAAGATCAGCTGAAAATATTTGTGTAAAAAATCATAGCCATCGATATTTACATTGTTTTTTTTTTTTAAATACGCAACTCTGTTGGTGATTTCTTCGACAAAAACCCTGATAGATAAAATCTTAAGTGCATTAAAAGTACATTATTGACTCTGAAATAAATAAACAAAAATCATTGCAACGCTACGTTGTCTCGATTGTTAGTTTAGTCAAAAAACACATTGTTTTTGTAAAAATTATCGTATGGTAGTTATCTTCCTTGAGAGTAAAAGTATTTTATTTTATGAAAAAGTTTAATTAAAGTTTTGCGACGCTTTCAACTTTCAGAGCGACACCTAAGGGGGCCATGACCCACAGTTTTCGCACCACTTGTCTAATTAAGGATTTTCATTGTTATTGTGCTGACTGCTGACACCTGTTAACAAAGTTGGGCAGCGCATCAAGTGGTCATTATATACACTGCAGCCACTCCACTTTATGACTAACAAGGGCCTGTAGTTAATAACCTAAAATATATTAAGTTTTAGGAGTCGTTCAAATACAAGTTTGTTTAACACATGCAAAACCAAATAGCTTATTTTACTCAAATAGTATCCAAATGTTACTTTACAAAATTAAGTTTCTATTCATCAACGTAAGCTCGTAATGTTTTAGAGTAAAACAGTGGTTTCCAACCTGTGGGGCGCGCCCCCCTAGGGGGGCGCGAGGCTATAGCTAGGGGGGCGCGCAGCTGTTACCAAAATATAATTTTTTAATACAAACAAACAAAACGAACTTTGTTTATACAGAATATGGTGTATTGTTTTGTAGTCCATTAAATAATTCTTATTTATCAGAACCGTATTTATGAAAATAGATTGTAACAAAAAGTGAGGGGGGCGCA
Source organism: Elmis aenea (assembly GCA_947652605.1). Lineage (NCBI taxonomy): Eukaryota > Metazoa > Arthropoda > Insecta > Coleoptera > Elmidae > Elmis > Elmis aenea. The sequence goes on along the minus strand of OX393579.1, from coordinate 30,608,084 downwards.
AAAAATTTTTTTTGAAAAAGGGGGCGTAGGTACAAAAAGGTTGGAAACCACTGGAGTAAAAGATCGTCTATGCAAAAACTACATTTTAAATATGCAAGGTTGTTAGGTATACGTATTATAGTTAGAAAAAGTTACAAATGTTATAAGAGAACGGCTTAGCAAAGCTATTATGTTGTAAGACCTAAACGTAGATCCAGCTCATTTTAGTCTGAAAAGTTTTCAACAAATTTTCGTTATGTACGAAAGAAGTACGGACTTGACAAAATGTTTTACATACCTGAAGGAGCTAACCTATCAAGATGGCAAAGTAAACGTAAAACATTTTAAAAATGTATAACATTAAAGTTCGCTTACCTAAGCGATCACTATCTTACCTACCTGAAGTTGTCAGCGTGGTGGTTCTTGATTGAAGATTTATTACATGCACGATGTTACACGTATACATAAATAATCGCAAAGATAATAACGATGTATATAGGATGTCCACCTAGTGCGTGTTTCCTTAATATCTTATAATGTATATAGTAACATACAGGATGATTCAGTTTGACTGTCAGACTCCTATAGCTTTGTTGTTGTATGAGAAAACCCTATAAATTTTACATTTTGCGTAAATTGTAAGAAACTCTCTACACAATGACGTTAAAATGTATTTCCTATGACGACGATTATTAGCCCGCCATACTTTCTTTTATTTATTCTGGTGGAGAATTTAATTCTAAATTTGATCATGCAATAAAACAATAATTAACATAGGTGGTACATAGGAACATTTTTGAGAAAAACGAGTTTTAAAATTATTTTTCAAAAAATCTCTGTATTTGATCAGACAAAACACAATCAAATATTAACAGTAAGTTGCAATGTACCTAAAACTAAAATGTACTTAAAGCGATTTTTAGTAAAAATTTCCTCTGTATACATAATACACACTCACAGAAGCAATTCGGCAGAAGGTCCATTTTCAATTAAATATTCGCAAAATAATTTTTCGTCAAAAAATGATAAAAACACATTAATTACACAGGTTATAAACTGTCAGTTACTAAAGTGACCGTGTTTTGTCTAGTCAAATACAAAGATTGCCACGATTTGATATAAGGTAATTAATAATTTTGGAACTCATTTTTGTCAAAAACATTTCTTGTGTATGTTTATTTTTTATTGCATGTTTGATTTAAAATTAAACTGTCTATCAAAATAATGAAAAAAAATAAATGTACCGTGTAATTTAGAAAAAAATACAAAGTTTTTAAAGCCGGTTCGATATATTTCATCGTACAAAAACATTTTAAATTTACAAAAATATGATTTAAAGGAATTTCCTATTAAAATAAAAAAGTCATGGTGGTGCGACAGTCAAACTGAACACCCAGTATACTGATCAATTTTTTTTTTTTAAACGTATGACTTATAAGCGTTTTTAAGATATTCACGTTTTTTTCCTGTCTTTTATTGAAACTCTTGATGTATTTGTTACACCGAATTAGTGAACTTGCAATTTTTTGCCGAATTCGTGAAATAAGCATTACTATGCTTAGTACGTAAAATATTGATTTACAAAACATAATTATATCTAGATAGATTGTAATTTATATGTTGCAGTAAAAGCGTAAATTCCGTAAATGGTTACACTTACTAGTAAATGCATGTCCATGCTGATAGCGGCAAAATGCATTATTCGACATTAAAAAAAAACTGTGAGCAACCTTTAACCTGATCCTCTATTATTGACCAAGTTAATGAGGGCCACATTAAAGGTTGGTGAAAGTTTTATTTTCTTGATACCTTGCCTATTTCGCGAATTAGGTAAGGGTCGATTTCAAAAAATCGGCAAAAAAATGCCTATTTTACACAGGGCCTATCACAGGGGAGGGGGGGGGTAGACGGGACTAATTTCCGGGGCTCGGTGTTGCCAAGAGGGCCCGAATTCGAGAAAACACACAATATTTTGTTTACAAATACTATTATAATTAAATTTAAACCTTTCTTAAGAGTAATGGAGGGCCCGAATTTTCTGTGAACGGCCCTGATTTTACGAACTGGGCAAGTTTCCTGATTCTGCATAAAATACACAACTTTAACAATATTTTAATATTTAACTACCTAACAATGTCAAAGTAAGATAATTTGTAACTTTTGTCGACAGCCTAACCTTTTCCTTTTTCGTTTTGTTTGATCCATTTTGTTGGTTTTTTCTAGTCAGATAGTACACCCTATATTTTTTACATTGTAGGTTTCAGTATTCCATGTAAACGAGTTTAGCCGTTTACAAAATGTTTTTTGGCTATATGCAAAAAGTTATCCTTTAAAATGAATATGTACGCAACAAATGGTTAAGGATAATCCTAGGACAATATTTGCAATAAATTATAAGATTTATTGTTAAATATTACAATTTAACATACGTATAATGTGTTCAAATTAATTCAATTAGTAATTCTTATAATAAATCAGGTGAACTTTGAAATTGTATTATCAGAACTTTCTAGATGATAAATATTTACTACTTTAGCTTAAACTTTTGACACGTAGCAGTATTCCCTTTTTGCTATAATATAGATACTTTAAATTCGCTATAAAAATTTAACAAACCTGCGCATTTCCCTGTACTCTACATGTAGAATGCTTAAAAATAGGTCGTATATTTTTTTTGCCCAGACGATTAATAAAGAGAGTCATAAAAAGTTTTTTTCTCACATTTGATAATCCCTTAGAAATTTCGACATAAGCGACATTTTTTGATAATGACAGGTGTTGATGTTCAATCGCTGGTGTCGTTTCTTATTACAAAGTGGGCTAAAAATAAAAAATATTCCCTTGTGAATATATCTACATGATTTTTAAGCTTTTACATCCCTTGGAGGAGTTGTGTAATGTTTTGATTCTTAATATTAAAACCTTTAACAGTCACTTTTTGTATCCCAATAAGCTGTATTTTATAAAAATATTGTACTTGCACTGTTTTTAAAAATCGTTAATACAATCATCTACATTTGCATATGACCATTTTTATTTCCTTTTCATTTTTAAGTTTTAACAGTGTCTTAATTAAAAATCCTAACATTTGAAAAAATAAGGAAAGAGCAATATAAGCGTACAACTGCTGTTAAGACTTTTATAAAAGGGTAATGAACGAAACAAATATGAAACATTAAGGATTTCTTTAAATTTATTAGTTAACTTACACGAAATTAACCAAAAAACAGAAACACACTTTGTTTTTAAGCGAAAGCAAATAAAGTAATTTTCGTATGAATGTTAATATTTTTCATTGCTTCCGGCTAAACGCAAAGTGATTTTATTTTATTTTTTGTGCATGTATGTGCGAGAGAGTCCTGCAGTCCCATGTAGTTTTTCTGTGTTTTATTTTCTTTTTGTCATATTTTTCCTTTTGGTTCAAATCCACTGTATATTGATTAGCTACCTCATTCTTTCGTTTGTTATTCTATTATTCGGGATAACCTAGAAAATGCCCCAGGGGAATTTATTTCCGCCAACGTAATTTTTCCAGGTTGCAATCGAGGGAATCAATTCCATAAATCGGTCCTTATACGTTGCTTATAAATTCATAACATTATAAACAATACTTTCTTCATACTACGTATGGCGAAAGTAAAAATTACAGAAAACGTCAACGGGAAATCCCAAAAAAGATAATAGTTACAAGGTTTTAGGATGTCGGAAAAATGTATTAAACGCAAACAATTTATATAACCTTCATGTTAAAATTAAAATTACTTATTGTGTTGCTATTAATAGAATATGTTAATCTGTGAATTACTTTGGTGTTGACTGACGATTTAAAAAATTATATTAATTTGTAATAATTGGAAACGTAAAACTGTTTTATTATCTCTTAAATACTTTTGTGTATTCTTATTTTAATTTCTTTGAAAAAGTCGTGCGTTTCTATATTTCTCAATTTCCTGCTAAACCAGTTAAAAAATGTTTGGAATTTTTTTTATATATTACAAAATAAATATAATAAGAAAGTATCATCCCAATGCAACTGTCTTTTTATGATTAGCTATTTTAAGAATATTTCACCAAACAAAAAATAATATGCCTAGGAAAACATTATTATCTTCAAAGCGTAGATCACAAATTTGTATTGCCCATAGAGAATGGGCTACAATTTCAACGCATGCCATTATTTAGATTTTATTGTAGGTAATAGTAAGTGAAAAATCATAAATTATTATGATGTGTAAAATAAATAATTTTATTTAGGTTATTTTTGTGTTTAATTAAGTACAACTAATTTATTTATGTGATGTTTTATTTTGTTTTTGCATGGCCACGTTGATTAAACTTAATAAATACAATAATATTGTAATAACTTGCTTATTTTTAAAGATAAACCTAACAATCCAAACATCAATGAAATGAGGAAATAAATCTATTTTCAATGGTGTCACAGCTAACTACAACTCGTATTTAAAAAAAAGTTGTTAAAATAACGGAATCAAATGAAGATTTTAATTGTACGCAAACAAGATTCCTGATATTGTCAAAAAATATTTTAAGTATGATTTCAAATAAGCAAAAGTCGAAAACGTCATTCTTTTGTTTTTTATTGAACAGCCAAAAACTATTATTTTTTCAAAAAAATTTTGTTTATAGAGTATTTTGTCTCATTTAACCAAACTATACTATGTCTTACGGTTTACGAGATCCCCACCCCATAACTGGTAGACTGGAGGTATGCAACTTTGTAACTAGTTTAGAAGATTTGTATGAAATCAATCCTTGTGTTGCTTCTTAATTAACATAACCAGAGGGAAAACAAAAAAAAAAAAAAAATACGTTGAAAAGTATAGTTTTCGCATTCTCTTATCTCTCTCTACTTTTTAATTTGGAAATTGCAAATTAGTTTTTAATTATAATTATATTAGTGCCGAGAAAGTAATTTTAGCGGAGCAATAATTATCTCAATCTAATCCGACCAATTGTACGAACAGAGAATTTAATTTTCTTTCGTCTGTCTCTTCATTTGCCACAGTGCATTTTTCATTAAAACAATATAATTTTAAATTTTATTGGAATACTTTACATGCTGCCAAGTTGAATTTTACAGATAAGAAACATGCAACACCCACCTGCTAACGTTTTTTATTGAGTTTTTGTACCGTAACACAACTTGACGTAATTAAGTTTAATGAAAGAAAAAGATTTTTTAAAGTTTAAACATGAATTTATTTCTCAAAATTATCATGATTTAATCTAATTGAATAAAAATTGTTAGTAAAGTTAAAACATATTTTTATTTTGCGTATAATATTAGTTTAGGTGATCCTTTAAGAACAGTTGTGGCGTCTGTAACACTAATATTTAAATAAGGATTTATGCCTTTGCTGATTTTTAATCTCTTCGTTGAAACGTAATAGAATATTTTAAGAATACTTCTCTTTAAACAGATACCTTAATCATCCAGAATGGGTTCATGATTTGACGTGTAAAATGACTTTAATGAAATGCATTAGGTTAGATTGTAATTTTAACAGGCAATTTTGTTTTCTAAGTTCCAATTTTTGTTTTTTGAAGAATTATGTTTTTAAATTGATTAGAATTTTTGTAATCTCATTATGCATCTAATTGCTTTAATAAATTTACTTGAATAGTAGTATCATTAATATGAAGTACATCTTTTAAATTATCGTTAGTGCAAATATTAACGTGTAAAGTATTTATTAGTGCGATTGGGGAAAAAAAAAACTTTTATTATTTCAGTTTATTTTTGCAAAACTTAGACTAACAAACTGAAAATTATAAGTTGTGTAATTTGTGAGTAAAAGAATCTATTTTCGAAAATATTCCGTTCACGTGTAATCGAGTTATTAGCGATTTTGATGATGTGTTTTTTACGGAAAATATTTTATTTGACAGTTCTTAAACAATTCAATTGATATATCCCGGCAACGGGACCATTTAAAAACATAGAATTTGCAGCAAAAAGGTAATTCGTCGAGCAGAAAAATTCTACGTGCAAAGAGAATTCTTCGCGCAAGAAAACTTCTAGCGGACCCGGTAGAGAGTTCGCTAGTATTTATTACTGTGAGTGGGAAATTAGAAACTGGTGTATGAATCAAATTTAATGGTTTTAATTAATTTTTTGCAGAACTAAGACTGATACTTTTACTAAAAATAAAGTCCAACTTTAACAAGTTGTAAACCTTGGATCACGTTTAACGGACAATCATATCAACAATAATTCTATTCGCTTTATAAATAACTCGGTTTTTCATACGATTTGCGTTTTTGATGACAATAATGAAGATGTAAGGTCTTCTCTTGGTTGGCTTGGTCTCCGAATCATAAAATCTTTTTGCTACGAGCAAGCTTTCAATATGAAATGAATTGTTGACGTTTCTGCATTTATAATAACGTTATAAAAACTGAAACGGCAATTTAATTTAATTACTTCTTAAGACTTAACATCTAAACCCTAGGTTAACGATATGTAGTCAAAAGGTCACAGCTAACTTTCACATAAGTTGAATTTCAAAATTGGTATTCACCAAAGCAATCCTGGTTAAAGTTAAACGCTCCTCGTACGATTGTAAATTCTTTAAAAAATATTAAATGTTTTATTTTTACTAAATATATTTATATTTTGCAGGTAAATAATAAAAACAAGGGTTGGGAATCCTGCAATGGCCCTCTTGGTTACACCAAAGCTTAATACAACTTATACGTAAGTAATCAGCTAAACACAACTACACTGACTGTTGGTAATTTGCTGAGCATCGACAACTGGTGGTCAGGGTGAGATTTTACCTGTTTCTTTCCTTTAGTTTTTAGTTTAAATAAACGAAATTTGGACGTAAAATATGTAACATGTGCATATAACCCAATTCATTGGACTAACCTCCACTTAGACGTAATTTCCACTTTCACCAGAAACTACAGCAACTTTGTTATTTTAAACATTTAAACAATACATCGTGTTAATTAATAAATACACTTTTAACATAATAAAACCATTTTCAACATAAGTTCTTCATTTTGGATTATTTCTTATAATACATATAAGTCGACTTTTCAGATGTTGTACTGATTTATATTTATTATGTTATTTATTTACATTTACACTTACAAAAAAAATTAAATTGTAGAAATTAATATTATGATGAGAAGTGAATGTTTTGTTGCAATTAAGCACAGTGTTCTACAATTGATAGAAAATCATCCCAAGTTTTAGTAGTAATTTAAAGTTTAAATAAAAAATTACCAAGTTAAATGTGTTAAGTGTTCGTTCAAGAACACATGGTGGATCAACACATCATAGTTTTGGCGTTATATTAAAGAATTTGAATAGAAAATATTATAAGTAACGACAAAACTTGCTTGTAAAGTTATAAAACCGTCTTGTTAAATAATGGATTCCTATAATAGTACATGTAAATTTTTGAGGATATTTAAAAAAACGTACACATGTTGTGAAAACTTTACGTCTACGTTCAATTTTAAAGTGTTTAACATGTATCCTCAAAAATATTTATAACTTTTCAATTAAGTTTTGTCATAACTTATAATATTTTTTAATCAAATTCTTTAATATTACGCCAAAACTATGATGTGTCTTTATATACAAAAACCTACTGTTAATTTCCCTGAAGATGCTTATGAATATATAAGTGAAACGTTGGAAATATAACGTGACCAAATAAAGATACCGTTTCAGTAAATCCAGATTTTCATTTTTTCTCTATTGAAATTACACTAAACAAACATTAAATAATCAAAAACCTAAAAAATATTAAAAATAATGCGTAACAATGTTTTTGAATATAATATATTTGACGTTAGCTTACAGTTTACATTGTTATTATTATTACTATTCCTTTTGTATGATGGCCAAAATAATATTATGATTGTCGCTAATAAACGATAATAATCGTTTCGTCTGCATAATATGTAATCAAGAGTAATCAAGAGTCTATTCTGCTGGTATACTATTTACATCGACTTTGATAAATCTGAAACCATGCGTTTCTTTCCGTAATATTTTCTATTAACCTACATTTTACAATCTTAAAAGAACAAAACGCTTATTATGCATTCTTACAATCATTTCAATTACATTTGCGTGCAGCAGCTTGCCAGTACTGTAATTTTTATTAAATAATGTTACGGTAAGAGATAAACCGGCATTTACTTGAGCCTCCACACGAATCTGGAAAATTTCAGGTTGTACGCCTACATTATTTTATCCCGGCTATAATTCATTGTATCAAGTAGCAGGGATGATCTTATTACAAATTTGATACGAGCGTGAGAGGAACCGTTTCAACAATTTCATTTGTAAAATGAGAGCAAGTCGCCTTAACAATTTCGCGCAAAAAAGGAGATCTTACTCCGTTATATAAAGACGACCAGCTACTGGCTTTTAACGCGTATAAAGTAATTTAATTGCATGAAATATCTGTTATAATAGATTTTCTTTTGGGCCTTTTGATAAATTGATTTAAACATTAAACAGGTTTCTTCCTTTTTTTTGCGTTTTCTGTTCGGTAATCTACATTTTAAGCAACATGTACTTGTACTTGATAGTGAAAATAAATCACTGTGATAGCAAGATTACCGTATTCTTAAATGATTCCGTTGATGGTTTAAGCAGTAAAAAGAGATATAATGTAGTTTTAAGTAATAAGAACCAAGCAGTAAACAGTTTTATTACGTTGTGTTTTATGAACGTAGTTTATGCTATTTTAAGCTAAGTCTGGCTAATTACGACCCTACATAACATCTTTAGGCATATATTCATTCAGACGCCTAAACTAAAGAGAAATCCATAATGCTGTTTCTGATAGTATATTTACTGTTTCTCGTCAAAAATAATAAAATTACCTATTTCCAAACGATCGTCTATACTCTATAGAGTTGTCTAAATTCGAAGTATTTGTTAGTAATTATAATAATTGTTCTCCGAATGTGTGACAACAGATTTGTAGTAGCAATTTTAAATTTTTTCCTATAGCCAAAAATTGGGATTTTCAAGATTTTAAAAATTGAACCAACTTTTATTGAGGTTTTGTAAAGTAATTTAAAAGTAGATAATGTTAAATGTTTCGATTATTTTTATGTATAATATACATATTATGTATATTTAAAAAAAAAAAACAGGTAATGGCCTTATTTAAAAGAACGTTTTCCTAACTCGACTCAAAATATATGAATATACTTCTACATATGTGGTAAAAATAAGCAAGGTACGCTTATAAATAAACAAAAATAAGTTAAATCAACTCTCCAGGCCTAGTTGGTCCATGGATTTTAAACAAATCGTCCTCCATCCCACTATCACTCGCTTACCGTCCCCAGTCTCTAAATTCCAAGCCTTTCCAGATCACTTTCCACCGCCTCCATCCCCTTAGTCCTAGGTCTCCTTCTTCTGCTCCTTCACTCCACGCCACCTTTTAGAACTCGCCTGGCCGCTCTATCTGCTGGTAGTCTGTATACATATCCCAACCAACTTATTTATTGTTTCTTTATAACATTAGTGATTTTCGGTTGTTCATACAGCACAATTTCGTTCTCTGTTTATCTTTCTCAACACCTTTTTTCCATACCTCTAGGACCTCATTCTTGTTCATATTCTAAAGTTTGCTCCCGCGCAGTACTGTCGGTTGTACTACTGATTATATATTTTGATGTATTCATTTAGTCAAAATTTCGTAGTCATAGTACCTATGCCATAAAATCCTAAAATACTTGTAACAAAAGACGACAGTTCATAGCAATGTACTCGTATATCATCGTTTGTTAAAAAAAGTTCGAGGTGTATTTTTCTATTTAGTTGTATAGATATTATTAAATTTTAAAAAGTTTGACATGATTGATGATGTTTTCATATTCATACTAAGACTGAAATTTTCAGAAAAGTAAGCGCATAGTCGTTGTTTTGTGTAACACATTTGTAAAAGTAACTTATATTTACTGAAAATCAGACAATGTTGTTTTTATAAATTCATGGCCTACTTATGGTTCCATATAAAAAAAAATTATAACATTGCTTAACACAAAAAATTGCAGAAGATGCCATATAGCTAGCCTTAAACTTCTAAGATACAACCGTCTTATCTGTCTTATTATGCGGGTTAAAAAACAAGTTTTTTGTTCCTAACATTTTTTGTCTTTTGTTTAGTTTTAAACTTCATATAAAAAGTTTTTATCACTGTATTATAGAGTAGGTATAATTATCGAAAGTGATTTTAAGTTATTGATTAATAAGGTAATTGTGATATCTCATACAGCTAAAGCAAATTGTAAAGTTCTTATCGATCCAATTCAGAAATTGCAAATTTTGTCTGTCAGGTCTAATAAAAGAACATCTGCAAGTAAGAAAGGGCAATATGCAGGCTTGATTGCAACATCAATCCACAGAATGTAATGAAAGCAATTGGGAAAAAGAAATTGGCTAGGTGAATGATAAAAAAGTGCATGACTAAATACAGTACAGCAGAAGCAGCGTTAAAAATTAAATTGTTTTTGTTTCCACTCCTGCCAAGTTAGAGGTTAGTTTTAATTTTAGGAAACTAGTAAGATTATTTTACTCTGTTATACTGACCAATAAAATAACGCGGTTTGGCAATTTTCGACCAATAATATTTGATTATAGCGAATACACATGAAGCTGCCGTGTTTTAATTCGTTGCTATAGTAAAGTTTGTTACATTAGCAACCGATCAACAACAAACAATTCATAATTCAGTGCTTTGTTGTGGTGGGTGGTCAAATTTTTTCTAAAGAAATAATTTGTTAGTCAAGTTTTGGCTGCAAAACCTTGTTAGAAATTTATATAAATATTAAGAAATTCACACCGATTAATTTTGTCCATTCACAAAAAGACATCTGGAAGCAGATTATGACATTTTGCCAAGAAAAAGAATACCAGCTCAACTAATTTACAGATACTAATCAATATTAAAAAAGTAGGTGTAGTAACAACAATTTGGTATACAATACTTTAATTGTTACAAAATACTATAAACTTCATAAAACAAAATAAGTACCTACTTTATTGTATGTAATTTAGTAATATAAAATAATTTTGTGTAATCCCATCCCCGTCTTTTTATTGAGTATATGTTTAGTAGTAGGTACCTATAATCTTTGTAAATACCACCCGGAATGAAATTTCGTTTAGAAAATTTCTTATCTTCTCCATAAAAACTTTGACCAGTTTTACTTAACAGAACGTCTTTTGTCGTAAAACTGTTGCAAGTTCAGAAATCAACAAGAAACTTCTAAAAATGTTTTACGTCTTGTGGTATTACCTTTGTAAAGTTTTAAAAAAAGACTACAATGAAGTGAAAAATGAACAATTCCGAAAATATCTAAATCGAGAATATTTATTGAAACAATTTTCTTAAATATACCTAAATAAGCTTACAAACCGTGCAATAGCAGGAGTTGAAGTGATAATTACAAAATTGTAACAGAAATTGTATGGTGTTGAGGAAATTAAATCTTAATCTGCTGCTCCCACAAATCCAATTTTGCATAAGACGATTTAGATGCGTGGGACTCGTTGTACCACAAATTGGGCAATCAGTTACGATGAGAGATTTTAATTAATATCTGAGAAATTGACTAGATACTAATTAATAATACGGATTTTAAACTTAATCGATTATTGTTTCAGCAACGAAAGCCTGAAGCTGCTAAAATGGAAACAGACTTTAATTGTGAAGCGTTGTGTAAGCCAAGCTCTGTAATTTGTTCAAACATCGATTTACTATAAAAACAATTATTGAAGTAACTTCCATCAAACAGTAATAGTTTCACATCTTCTCTAACAACGCGCACTGAACTGCAGTTATAGCCGCAAGCTGCAGTCAAGTACCATTAAATAACTATATAACTGTCTAGCCTCCGTTATATTATTTCAAGCAATAGTTACATAACTGATAAAACGTATCGGAAGCCATTCATAAATTTGCTTAATTTTACGAGTGAAGTCATAAAATTTTATTAGTTACAAACAGCGCAATGTTTACTGGGAGTTTACAAATTAAGGCACTGCTTAGGGGCGCCAGCAGAACTGATACGTCGAGTCACAAATCGAAATAGACGAAAAAACTCATTAGATTTTACATACATATATTCCATTATTTTGGAGATATTTATATTTAATTTGAAAATTTAATTTCTTTTATTATTATTATTATTATTATTATTATTATTATTATTATTATTATTATTATTATTTAGTCATAAGTCCCTCTACCGTCAGGTGTAGGACTGTTGCATTGTGTTGTGCTGACTTTCTTCCACGTCTTTCTGTCTTATGCTACCTTGTTTATCTCTTCCCATTTGATTTTTTTTATCACTTTCCGATTTTTTAACTTCGACTTGCCAGGTTTGTCTCGTTTAACCTCTTTTATTTTTCCCTGTGGCCTTTCTTCGTAGGCTTTTTTGGTTAACCTTTCGTCTTTCATTCTATTAACGTATCCCAACCATCACAGCTGTCTTTCTTGTATTTTTGTTTCAACTGATTGTATTTTTAATTGATCTCTATATATTTCATTTCTAATTTGATCTTTTTAGGTTTTCCTGAAATTTTTCTTGTAAATTTCATTCCTGCTGCATTCACATGGTTACTATTTTTGTTTGTAAGTGTTTACGTTTCACATCCGTATAAAAGTGCCGGAGTTACTGCTTTTTTTTTACAACTTCTACTTTCTTTTTGTTATGGGACAGTTCTCTATTTCCAAAAAAATGAACTTAAACTATTAAATATTCTTGCCACATTTTCTGTTCTTTCGCTTATCTCCTTGCCCAATCCTTCATTATTCTCGATGATTACTCCTAAATATTTAAAGCTATCTACTGTTCCAACCTAAGCCCATCTAAAGTATTGTTAGCCCCTGTTGACACGATCATAGTTTTGGCTTTTTCTATATTTATTTTCATATTGATTTTTTCCAATTCCTGACTAAGAGTTTCTAGGTTATGTTGTAGATTCTTTTCTGATTCCGCGACTACGACTATGTCGTCTGCGAACATTAGCTCCGTTATATTATTTTTTTCAATTTTTTATTGGGACACCCTGTATAAACTCTGTTAAATATTTTATTTTTAATATCTATTACTGACATCAATCGCGTGATTTCTCATTCGTGCATACTGTTTTTACGATTTTTTTTTTAAAAAGGACAAAAATAATTGACTCTTTCTTTATTGAAATTTATTCCTGTCTGCATGTAAATTACTGGTGCATCATTTTTGAACGTGCATGTTTCAATTTGACATTTAAATATATTTTTAGTTGGGTATGCAAAATATGTAAAAAAATCATCATTATTCTTAACGTCCAATTAATAATTCTCAGGATTTAATCAAGCCAAAACTTTGATTTTTCGTCAGTGTAATAGGATTTGTTATAAACGATAGATAAAAATTCCAGCATGAGATACAGGTTTGCTTAAATTGGAAGAATTATTTTCAAGTATTTTTAAAATTAAAACATTTTTCGTACTTCTGAAGTTATAGCAAAAATTATGAAAAGGTTGGTTTTTTCTCTTATGACATATTTGTTTTATTCTTCGGATCAATTTTATTCCTTCTTTCTCAAGATACTTGTTTTATGGAAAATGTAACTATTATTTTAGCTTTTTTTTTTATCACTGTCTAGTTTTGAGATACATAGTACCTCTAATTTTTTTTTTATTATAAACCGTCAAGTTTGCTTTGAAATAGTATAATGCACTTTTTTTCCGTTAAACTATTAAAAGTAGATTGTAGCTCCTCTCATACTAAGAATAATTGATCTAACTGGTCAATTACAGACAAAAAATTTGAAACAAAAAGTCACGTATTTTGAGGTTATTTCTGATTGCATGCATACAAAGATCTGAACATATTTAGAAAAAATAGTTTTTTTACAGTTATCACAAATAACGTAAATGACATTTTTTTCCCTTATTTGGCTAGACTCTTTTGATTGCTTAAATCTTGAAATAGAAGTTTGAAGTTCTACAAAAATATAACAATGCACAATTTTGTTTTTTTAGAGTTTGGAGACCCCTTATTTGTTTAAATCTATCTCTCTATAAAAAGTTAGTTTAAATAAAGTTTGGGAACTTGAAGAACAGGCTTACCTCAAACCAAAGCTCTGATTTTTCACTTTACCGATAAATATTAAATGGATAGTTTTCATTAATTAATGAGTACATGATTTATTTGTATTTGTCTTGCCATGTTAAGCTGAATACATAAATTTATAAGTAGATTTATTTCATTGTAGTAATAATCAATTGAGATATATCAGTTGTGTTGATTTTTTTTAGCTTTCAATGAGAATGTTAAATAAAAAAGTGGGATAAACTTCTTCGAACAACTGTTTGATCATTTAGAAGCTGTAAAATTAAAATACCTAGTTTTTTCTTCGGGACGATTCGGTGTCAGCTCTACTAAAGGTTTCCTGGGAAAGTTCCTCGCTCAAAGTGGCTTGCTTGAACGGTCAGTTATCTCGAAATATTTGTAACTGGGTGAATATACATATAAACTTCTAAAATTATCTAGCTTAACATAAAAGTTCTGTTTTCTAATTTTGAAGATAATTGCAAAGAAATTAATGCAGCTAAATAAGTTTAAAAAACATGAAATGTTTGATAATTGTTTGAAACATTAAAGTCATTCATTTTAAATGTAATATATCAAATAATTTTAGTTAAAAGTCACTTACGTTACGAGGGAACATGATTATATAATAATGTTCCCTCTACCTAGCCACAAAAAAAAATGCAGAAGGAATCTTATTGATTAAATTATGCAGAAGGATGTAAAATTACAGTAGATGTTTATGGTGAAACTATTCAAAATTCAAAAACTGGTTTACAAGCAAAAAGGCCAAATTCCTATCGGCGAATTTTTTTTATTGCTTTACGACAGTTGCAAAGTGCATAAGACTAATAAATTATCCTGGATTATTGTGTTTCTGAGCAAAGGCATCCTCCTTATAGTCTTAGATTTAGCATTCCACGATTTTTATTCATTCCTAAACCTTAAAAAAATCGAGGAAGGCGATTTCAATGTAACGAAGAAGTTAAAACTCATGTGGAGATGTATTTTACACGCTTGCCAAAAGATACTTTTAATAGAATGAGGTCATTGGAGTAAAGTTGGAATAAGTGTTTGGATGTGGAATGAAGTTATGTTAAAAAATTAAACTTTGGTGTAATCTGATGTATTTTTTGATGGTTAGAAGGTTAGATAAATTATCCTTTAATTGATCCTCGTATTGTTTATAAAAAATATCTTACCTAGGAATATAAGACCAGTTTCGAGACTTTTTTTTTTTTTTTTAGTAATAAAAAAAGCTACTGGTCCTCCAAACGAGATTTTTAATAAAACCTGATCGTTTCGGATAAAACATTTTTAGCAAATTAAAATTTGTTAATAAACATCACTTAAATTAATACGCATCCGTGCAAATTTTACAATGAAAAATTCTCATAAAAATCATATTTCATAAAATAAATAGTCCAAGGCAGAATCGCTGGTCTATATCCTATGAGAACCTGACGGCCACTTATCGTTGAACAATGTAAACTTGAGAGCAAATAAAATTTTGATTAATGTTTTATCATCGCACCGTAAAGGCTATTGAAGTTGTTAGTCATTTTTTTAGATTAGAAAGATGTCGTTAAATAAGTCGAATAATAGAGAATATTTACTTGTTTGGACAACCTTCATATGTACATGGCGTACCACTCAGTTTGGGCCTATATGAGGATCTCGTTTTTTGTAAGAGTTAATTAAAGATAAGGTTAAATAAGCAAAAAGTTACAGGTAATAGAGATCAGATTGTAATGCCTGGTTAACTTGATAAAAGTAAAAAAGTAAATTTTATATAAAATACTTGAATCGCTGATTGGAAACACAACCCAACTTCATTTTACCTAACTTTTGGGAATATTAAAAAACTATTAAATTTATATTAAGGTTTCACCAAAAAATCAAACAAGATGTGTTTTTGAAGATTACTGAAACCGGCAAATAAATGAAAAACTAGGTACATATTTTTATACGCTATTAGTATCATAATAAAAAATAGTGAATTTTGTGTTTGTGTTTCATTTGTTGGCCAGTTCAAAAAAATTTTTAACACCTATCGGACCGGCGGCGATAACTTGAAATGTACTTAGAGGACTGGTAATAATTACTTGGTCCTCAGGTAAATCTACGTGAGCTGGTCATGGTGCATGGACTAGAGAAACGTAGATTAACGGGACCGGTCCGATGTGTGTTTAATGTCTCTTTTATCACTCCGAAGAAGTGATCACAGGGTAAAAAGAATTGGGAAGAAGTGTTTGAGTACTCAGAAAAGTTATTTTGTCGTTTTCGACATGTAAATGCAGCCTCACTTTCCTCCATTGTTCACCAACGGGAAGGCAGTCAATTTCATAACTGCATACAATATATAAAACTCGAACGTCAAAAATTGACAATTAAAACACATCGCTCATGGGTTACAATAGTGGCACAACTCATAAAATCGCATGAGATAAATGGGCTTAAAGTTTTCGATATTATTTAGAGACGCATGAAGCATGCTATAAATTAATGAAAATAAGATTACGCAATTAACTAATTACTTCCATATAGTTCATTTAATCATTAAGTAGTTTTTTGAGTGAAATAAATAATTTTCTTTTTTAACAAATAATAAATTTTATGTAAACAAAAATTACCAACAGAAAAAACAATGTCAAAATAATAGAAATAAAGCTTGTTTCTGTGTTCGTTCATTAGAAAAAGTGGCTTAAGTTTATTGTTTAAGATCTAAACTTGAGATTGTTGTAGAAAGTTGAGTAGCACTTTGGCACCGCATTATTGGCGATTTGAAGTTGTAGATCTTCAAATTTCTTCTTAGGTATTGGATTAGGTTTATTTATAGTAATCTGCTGAAACGACTGTAAACTTTTTCTGGGTAAAAACAACCAAACTCCAGGACTTGGGTTATTTTTGCACCTAACTAGTTCCCGTTTAAACTTTTTCCCGTTCAAACTTCAACAAAAGTCTTCAGACTTGGGTTTTCTTGTACAACCAACTGATGGATTTACTCCTAACGAAGGCAAAAATATGGAAAACTCATTTGGCATGAAAAATGGACTTGGGTTGTTTTTGCAATCAGCGATAAGAATATATAGCTTTAAAAATAAAAATCTGATGCGCTGTAACGCACTTTAAAACGATAAATTTGCATAATATCTTTAACTTTTGAGCTTTCTTCTACAGAAGTTAATTTCGTATGTGTTTTATTCTCTTTAAAAAACCTGTCCGTTGGATTTGTTTCCCTTTGATTAATAGATCTTTGGAAACTCAATTAAATAGACCTGAATTGTCCCCAAGTTCATTTTCACAAAAAATTATATTTAAAAAAAGCACGTTTTATCATATAAAAATTTAAAATTACCGCGCTATACGAGGTTTTCAGATTTTTCACACCACGGCAAATCAAAATCGTGTTGCAGGCGTTGTATAATTAAGGCTCCCACAGACAGAGACGTCTGTGGGAGGCTTAATGGTATTGTATTTGCATTAGGACGTAAAACTATTTAGAAAATTTAAAATTTTGTCTTCTTAAGTAATTTACATTTTTAAAACGCAACATAAAAAGTACCAATATTAATTTAAATATGAGCTGGTTTTGGCTCTTGAAAGTAAATGCAAAATATTCATAAATTATAGAAAGTCATGTATAACAGTACGATCCTGATTTGTTTTACATTTGATAACCAATATATTTATGTCAAATGGGATTTTTTTATGTTCGATAGTTGTTTGTCACCGAAAGAGTTTGTCGAAGCTATAAAACCATTTTATAACATATCCACACATCACACATGGATTTTTTCAAATGTAGTTTTATTGTTTTGGTAGCAAATGTTAATGGCATGTCTGTGTTTATACTGACTAATTACGTATATATGTTCCTAAAGTATTGTTTATACTATAAAAAAAATTGTGGCATTCTAACATTGTTTCGGCGAAACCCGTTTTCTATGTTTTACTTTTAGGTGCCACGTAGGTACGAAAAACTTTATTATACGTGTTCATTGAATCTGCTCGAAAACTTGGAACATTGGACGCCAACAATAGACCCAAATTTAATTAAAATTTTTTCTGCTACTGCAAATGTACAATAATCAGAAACTAACTTTTTATTTCTCATTTGAGATTTTTACTCTTGTTATTAATCCTATATCTAGAGCTAGACTATGTGCACAATATTTCCCCATACCATGGGCGGTATTTTACCCATAGAATGGGCAACACCGCGCGTATACATATACTCAGAATAATTATTTTAACAATAAAATGAAAACAACCAACGAATAAAATTTAGGTTCACATTTTTACATACAGCCTACGTAATCAATCAAGTTTGATCGTAGATAAGTAAAACAATTATAGTAGAGTAAACTAAGGTGCGATATATTTCCTCACCTACTCATAGGAACAAATACCTAATCACTTGAGCAATTGCAGATGACTGGATAAAATTCAAAACAAAAATGGTGATGGAATATCTAGAACACTAAAGTCAATTAGTTTTTACTGAAAAATTTCATTTCTAACGATGTAGCAGTGGAGTGTGCATAAAATAGAAACAGGAGAGTTACCTAGCAATAGCAACGTAGAGAGAATTAACGAACGGCTTACAATTTTTGTTATTTAACTGCAAAGATCATGAGAACTGGGGATGCACCGATAAGCGAATTAGCCGATTACCGATTTTTTTGTCTTACCTTGTCAATTAATCGACCGATTATTGACTTTCACATATGATTTATCAGATTATATGTATAGTCATTGCACGTGCATGCATAAAATGTACTTATTGAGGCACAAATTTGATTTTAGTCCGATTTTTTGCAACTAAGGATGTTTTGGAACGCTTCATATCTGTAGTAGTTCCAACTGTTCCACTTCCACTGTTGTATTAAATAATAAATACTCTTAACAGCTCCAGTTTCAAGTGTTCAAACTCATTCTCTCATAGGTTTTAGCCTTGTACCTACATTGTACAGGGTGGGCAAATTTCGATGTTTTCATAGGGAATCTCGGTAACTATAAGAGGTATCGAAAAACGGACCGCGCATCCTCGATCTCTTTTTTCGAGAAAAACTTAATGGTGAAAACAAAAATTGGTTATCGTCTTTTTTTTTCGAGTTATCGCCGATAACTCGATTTTTCGACTTTTCGTTTTATGACTGTATCTTGTTTGTTCATGAAAATAAACAAAAATAATGTTGACGTTTTACGGGCACTTTTTTGATAGAAATGCAGTGGCGTAGTCAATTTTCCAAAAAAAATCCGAAATTCGAGTTGTGACATAAAGTTGTATTTTTTTAAATGGAACCCATAGATGGCTATGGCTTATTTAAATACCTTATTTTTTTGTCATTCCAAATATATAAGGGTTGATGTATTTATTTTCAATAATACGCAAGTTACGGAGGTTTTTTAGTTTTTTTTTCGAAACAAAATTATAGCAGGCTGTGAAAACAAAAACAAAACAAGGTGTAAAACCTTTTACAACTCATTTGGTACAAGTTACGAAGGTTTTGTAATTTGTTGTTGTGATAAACATTACAAATATTTGAACATAAGATAAACTGCAATAAACTACATTACTGCAGATTTCGACTTTATCGTTGTTTCCTTATTTCCATATATTTACGATGTTTATCACAATAACAAATTACAAAACCTTCGTAACTTGTACCAAATGAGTTGTAAAAGGTTTTACACCTTGTTTTGTTTTTGTTTTCACAGCCTACTATAATTTTGTTTCTAAAAAAAACTAAAAAACCTCTGTAACTTGCGTATT